>KN042421.1:1839336-1908305 GCA_000739165.1 Podila verticillata NRRL 6337
GGATGTAAGGGATAGGGATGCTGGGTTAATAAAGAAAGAGAAGTGAGAAAGTGGACAGAAAAAGGCTCATCAAAAGTAAGGAAAGAGATTAAATAGTGCTTGATCAATGTAAGGACCCTTGAACAACCGCATCCTATTCAAGAAGGTTGAGTTTTGACGTCAGCCAACGCCATTAATGCACACCCAAAACATATACACCACATTGCACTCCATCCCAAGTGCGGAAGGCCATTTTAGGCTATTCTGCGAAGGTGCCTCCATGAAAATCAAGCACCCATGCCGACCATGGTCATATCTTGTCTCTTTTGCGCCTACATCCTTTTCATCATTTACATCCCACGCCTGAGAAAGAATGCTTGATCAATGTAAGGACCCTTGAACAACCGCATCCTATTCAAGAAGGTTGAGTTTTGACGTCAGCCAACGCCATTAATGCACACCCAAAACATATACACCACATTGCACTCCATCCCAAGTGCGGAAGGCCATTTTAGGCTATTCTGCGAAGGTGCCTCCATGAAAATCAAGCACCCATGCCGACCATGGTCATATCTTGTCTCTTTTGCGCCTACATCCTTTTCATCATTTACATCCCACGCCTGAGAAAGAATCCGCAGAGATCTCGGATTTCAGAATGCGGACACGTATGCGAAAGCAAACCATCAACACTACATGGTAGACCACAGATCGCGTATACTTTCTGAAACGTGGTCTGCGCACTCGCTTCCACACGGCTGCGGCGTTCGTGGCCCCGGACTTCATTTTATCGCCGTGAATAGCGCGAGGAAAGAAAGATCGCGGTCAGAACAAAGACACTCAAATAGTAACATGTCGAGAGCATAGTGGTTTTTTGTCGTAGGCGACCAAGGATAAAGAGGAATTGCGCAGGTAGAAGGTACAAGGGGGTGATAATTAATTCGAAAGAGACAGACAAAGGAAGCGAGCGGCAGACTGCAAAGACAAGATACGGCGGGTTTTGTCCAAGGCCTGCATTGAAAAAAATAATCAAATATATTCCCTTGAGTCAAACCCGGAAGGTTCATGGTTGTTATTGCCAACAATCAAAAACGAATACCGAGGGGACACCTTCAAATTTTCTTAAACTTGGTGCATTGCACTCCCATAACCGCGTTGCATGCGCGCAAGTAAAGAGACCACGTTTTCTCGCCTGGCTTTATTTTACCAAAATGCGCATTGATGCTGATTTGTCTATGCATTTCTTCTTCCTATGGTTCTGAGCAATGCCCTGGGAGAACACAGTGCCCAGTATTGTGCCGAGCAACCAGTGACGCAGAATGTTGAACAGAAACTCTGGCTTTTATAATTGTCGCACGCTATAGGGTAGACACTTCCACACGGAAAAAAAATCTACTAGCTGCTGGTAGATATACGTGGGGAGTGCAGTAGCAAGCGTAACGTAACTCTCGATTTCGACGATAATAAGGCGACGTGATGGCATGGTTTGGAGTTGCGTCGATATTCAGGAAACCAAGAACAGAGGTGATAAAAAACATTTTTTTTGTGAAACGAGAGAGTGAGGGAGGTGGATGCAGGAGTGTTGTGTGGAACTTAAGACGGGTTCAACGTAAAAAGAATCATTGTGGAAAAAACAATATTCAGGTCAACATTGCATTTTTCTCAAGGAGGGAGGAGGGCGTTGCCATCTTGATCAAGGCGATGAGCAGCCAGAATGTTATCTCTGGAGAAGCACATCAGCATGGAGAGGTTGTTCTTTTAGAAACTGGCAGGAAAAGTGTCTTTATGCTTTTACTGAGTTTATAAGCTGGGAAGAGCGTGCTATTCCGTTTTTAAGCACATGGCAGGCACTTGCGAGTGGTAGGATCCCGTCCGTGGCCGGAGGCGCAGAAACATCCCTCGACGCAGACATCGACACATCGAACCTCCAACTGCGCAACCTTCGAGGGACAAATCTCTTTTTTGCAACTCGATGCGCAATCGTTGTGCACCTCGTTGGGTGGGCACACAGGCGAGGCCACGGCGGCGAGCACAAAGGCCAGGATGGCGAAAACGAGGACGGTAAGGCGCGACGAGTGGAGCATGGTTGTGTGAAGAGAAGGGTGTTTAGCGGTTTCGGGAGGAAAACGAGAGGAGCAGTGGAAGGTGTTGTGGAAGGGGTGAGATGTGAGAACCCGGGAAAGTCATGTATTTATGTGAGTGTGTGTGTGTGTGTGTGTGTGTGTGTGTGTGTGTGTGTGTGTGTGTGTGTGTGTGTGTGTGTGTGTGTGTGTGTGTGTGTGTGTGTGTGTGTGTGTGTTTTGAGCGAACCTTGCACAAGAAGCAACGATCCATATTAGAGAGGATCCTCTGTCCTCAAATGACGCCAGTCCATGAAAGACACATCAATCCCACCATTTTGTCCTCCAGCCCACACAAACTGAAGTGAAATAAAAAAAAACGGCGTGTATGCATGCTGTGACAGCGCAGTCGACGATGCATGTTGTTGGAACAAACAAACGATTGCTTGCCGAGAAAGAAAGAAGGATGGCGGTGCAGAGAGGTCGAGGACCAGTGGTGCTCTCTCAAGTTTGTCGGTAAACGAAACACTAGCGCGCTTCCAAGAGCCCAATGTGGACAAGAAGCAGAGTCGAACATGGCACAAATGGAGAATACTCGCCGAGGGGGCACATTGGTCATACATAGCTCAGACAGGAAACCTTGCCATTTTCTACGTGCTATGACCCCATATCAAGGAGAAAAAGAGACCAACACACACACAAACACCACATCGAGTAGTCTTTATTTGTTTTGGTATGTTTTGTTTGGGACAAGAATGAGGATATGTGAGTCCAACGGACCATATCGCTTGATAATTAATATATCTGTGTTGGAAAACTTGGAGCTACGTCCCATGTCAAAGGTCGCAAAATAAAGAAGGAAGAGGACGCACGGGAAATATGAAACAATGGAGCCTATTGACCATTTTCAAGAACACGGAACACATGTACCAGAGGGTCCTGCTCGTGGCCCTCATCACAGGCACATCCTTGTCTGCACAACGTAACACACCTCTGCCTCGGCCGTTCAATACCTTCGTTTGGGCAATATCTATCAAATATACCACACCGTCCACATATCACATACGTTACGGGCTCAGCTTTTTTTTTTTTTTTTTTGGATGTGAAGCCACAGGGTCGGTCGCGAGAGCAGTCACAGCGAAGACCGAGATGGATACCAAAAAGATCGCGAGAATGGAGGATTTGGACTTGAACATGAAGGGAGGGATGGTTACAAGATTACAAGAAATGGCGAATAGAGAGACCTTGGACGAGGAGAAAAAAGGCACAATTGGAAAGACGTACCGCAGATAGTTTCAAAACTCGAAAAGGCAGGGCACTGGTCGGGAAGGTGCGTAGGTGAGTAATAAAAGCGAGAGAGAGAGAGAGAGAGAGATGCCTAGCTGTGTGATCGAAGCGAGTGCGGTGAACATCAAAGGGAGATGTATCAAGGAACAAAAGCGAGAGAGAGGGAAAGAAGTACACGGGCTGAACCATTACCCTCTCCCATCTTCTCCGACATTCACTCTTGTCGAGACTGACACTTGCTTTTTTCAGAGATGTTTCTTTGGGAGAATTGCATGGGCACAAATTGAAGAGTAGAAATACTGAGATTCAGTGGCGCAACTAGTTATATGTATTTAGCAATAACCTTTCTCAACTTCAGCAATCTTCTACAGGGATACAGGTCGAAGGGTATGCCCTCACACTCACATCCTATGAAGCAGTGACATACACAGACCGGATTGGAGTTCGCGCACGTAAGTGGGTTGGCCGATATGCGGGGGATTGTATTGAGAGTTTCCTGGGCATTCAAATGACCCCAAATTGATGGTGATAAGCACGTCACGGCAATGGGTATGGAGAAGATATGCTGCGTTTTGTCGCAACCGAAATGCGGAGTGTGTGAATCGCAAAGAATGTTTGACTTTTGAGTGATTGAGAGTGAAAGCAATGCAATCTGTGTGGTGGTCCTATGGAGAAGGCGGGGAGACGAGGGATCGAGGAGAAAATGGAGCAGGAAACACTCGTTTTATGTGACTTTTTCATCTCTCAAGAAGTCCAGAGTGGTAGCAGACAGGCGATCTTAAAGTGCAAGTGGGTTGGTGAGAAACCCTGAGATCAAGACAAAGAATGCAATGTGTGAAAGAGATGTTATTTGGAGCGAGCTGCTGTTATGTACATATGTTCTAACTGTTTTTCACCTTCCAGCAGCCCAAAGACCAACGAGCGACCATCCAAGGACGCATGGGATGCCAAACACACAGTAGCTCCAGAACAAGACAGCCGCCATCTCGTGCTCAAAGAACCCCTTGATCTGGCAGATCTGAATCATGTTGATCGCAGTCGGCGCGGCGGCCAGGAGGACCAGGGCCAACGAAAAGGTCGGGTCCATGGTCAAGATAGGAGAAAGACTCTCCGGGTGGTACAGGATCGCAGGTAGCGAAATGGCTGGGACCAGGACCATGCGTGAGAAGAGGATAAAGGGAATAGGTGTCATCCAGCGGATGCGATAGTGGGGTCCGTCCTTGCGAACAGAGGACGGAAGTAATGGAAGGGCCTCGTCGTCAGAACCGTCGTCGTCGTTGTAACGCGTGCGATTGGTTGTCTGACGGGAGCTTGAAGAACCTTTGCCTTGTCGGTGATCAGAACCTTGGGCGTCGGTGTTGGAAAAGTGAAGCAGAGTCGCGGAAGAAGAAGCATTGGACGCGAGCGTGGCAATACCTTTGCCGTAGGGCTCTGGAGCAAGTCCATCGGTGCTGGTGCGTTCCTCGTCACAATACTCGTCCGTGGGGGCGGTATAGATGCCAAGTCCCTGAGGTGGGTATGAGGCGGGCTTCTTGTTCTTGGCTTGCTTCTGCACCTCTGGCTTCTGGGCATCGGTTTTCGACTGCTCTGCAAAATGGACAACTTGAGCACCCAAACAGAGCAGAATCATTGGGATGGCAGCATCTCCACAGTTCTCAACAGGGCGGATAAGGAAGCGGTAGACGGTCGAATCGGGGCTCATGAAAAGTTGATGAAGATAAGGGACCAGGCCAATGACCAGAGCCATCAGTGCCGTCAACAGAGGTGGGGTCAGCACTTGACGGACCCTATCAAAGGCGCTGGTGGTCTTTTGGTAGAGGAAGGAGCGGGTCGAGGCACTGGGAGAATGGGCCACAGAGAGGCCAGGGTTAGAGGACGACGGGATAGACAAAGGATGGAGAGAGTTTCGGTCGGTTTGTAGATTGGAGATGAAAGTCGGGTAGGCGTTGTTGGCCTTGGGTGTGGCCACGTCGTTTTCGGTCTCTGAACGGTAAATGGAGGGGATGGTGAGGGTTGAGGCATCACTTCGTCTCGAAGAAGGGCCATCAACGTTGATGAGGATGCTTTGCGCGGGCTGTATGGGCTGAGGTTGGTAGAGAACAGGCTCCTCCTCTTGGTCCTCGACTGGATCGTCCTTGGGAACAAGCAAGGTAAAGCCATAGGACCAACGCACAAGGTTTCCAAAAATGGCGTAGAAAAGGATGTATGAGATGCCTCTGAAGATCAAGAAAGAAGATACATCATGTTAGAGAGCTGTTTGACTCGTATGCCATATCATCACTTGAATAGGTGCTGTCAATACCTGGCAGCAACTTCAATCTTGGTATCGTTCTCGTCTCTCAACAGTCGGCTTCCAGCAGCACTGAAGGCAAGTGATTGGAGCAGGGCCATGGGCAATGAGTTGGTGTTGGAGAACAGGACCGAGGCGATGACAAACTTTTCTTCGTCCTTGGAGTAGCCCAAGAGCCTCGAGCCCACCTTGGCAACACCCCAGGAGACGCTCGAGAAGAAGACATAAAAGACTGGGATGGGCCAGAATGCTAAGAATTGTGTCCAATTGATGGTTGAGGCGATCTTTGTGAAGAGTAGACACGGTGTCATAAAGTAAAGGTTCACTTTTGATATTGACTACATGGTACATGAACATGAACGAGGATCAGATAACAGTGTTTTTTCCCATGTGGCAATCAAGTATGTCCAAAGCAACAAAAACCATGACAAACCTTTTGCGCGGTCTGCGAAAGGTATCCTGTTTTATAAAGAATAACTCCGCAGGCGACGACAACCAAGACTTGGCTGACAGCCTATAGTCACAAAAAAAATAATGTGGTGAGTGAGGTTGCACGATGCGTTTTGGGAAGAGGGGCTACTGTCGTGCATGGTTTTTGTGTCTTTTTAGGGAGGAGAATGAAAAACAAGGAGGATCTGATAAGCAACTTTCGGGACTAGGCAGTGTATCCGTGTCTTTTTGAGTTCATCATCCTCTGTGGGTAGTGTTGTTAGTGGACGTGTGAAAGTGCTCTCCCAAGAAGACGGCGTATATGTGCAGGTGTATGTTACTGTGTGCATGTGTGGGTGTGTATGCATAGTGTGTGCACAAACGAGATGTGTTTGCTGTTGCTGTTGGTAATATGCTTTGCGTGCCCATCCCACTCCTTGCAGCCGAAAGATACCAAACAATCTGCAGAAAAGCGCACCTCGTCCATGGGTTACTTCTTCAAGGCAAACCAACCCAAACTAAAGTTTTTGTTTGTGCACTATATGCTGTCCAAATGTCGCCATTTGAGTGCCAAGTGTGCTGCTGTTCTTTTTTGAATGTTCTTTACAAGACCATTAGAAGAGTGTGTTTGTGTAAAGAGCGGATCGTCCGTCTTCCTGAATCTGTGGAGAGCATGTCGAAATTTCGCCCGCCTGCTCCCATATGTCGAAGACAACAGAAGCCAAAGGAGAGAACCAACGGTCACCACACGTGTCTTTTTATTGCTCGAGGAGAATGGTGCACAAGTCGTTGACGACCCCTTGCTCCTGGCTTCGCCCATGAAAAGAGATGTGACTAGAATGGTCGGCTGAATGGGTGATATGACATCACATACCTCCGCTGCGGCACTTGCCAAGACTAGCCAATCCATTTGCAGTTAATGTGATATGGGGGGGAGTGTGTACGTGTGCGAATGTGTGTTGTTGTTTTGTGAAGTGCGAAATGAGAAATGCAGTTGAATCTCTTTTTTCGATGGAGATCAGCGAGGGGAGGGATGTCGAGGGCCGTTAAATATTTTCCAGAGTGAAACAACGCAATAGATAACAAACAAGTGTGGATGTACTGGCTGAGAAGGAGGGAGGGAGAGCCACGACGTGTAAATAATAGCGGGGTAACGGGATCGCAGTGGAATGAATCACGCAAATGGAGACAGGAGGGAGAGAAGGCGCAATGGAAGAATGAGAAGAGCGAGAAGGTAATGGAAGGAGAGGAAGAAGAAGAAGAGTAGGAGAGGAGGAAGAGAAAGAAGTAGAAGAGAAAGAAGAAGAACAGAACCCGAGAGATAACGGAACAGAACTCACATTCATACACTTTTCTGGCGCCCATGTCTCTCCTCTCCGTTATCTGGTTCTTCTGTATTCAGTAGTGAGCACAGTCGTCATCCCTCCCGACTCTGGGATTTGTCAGGTTTCTTTCATCCCCATCCTTCCTCTTTAATCCGTGCCCGGGAAGCCCAAACAACCGCCATTCATATTCCCACCGATGGACGACAAGCATTTGCAAAGCAAAAAAAAAAAAAATGGCCTGTCCATCACTGCTGTCATCATGTTTTCATTTTTTTCTTCCCAAAGGGAATTAATTCTCCTTTGCTCCTCCTCCCACGCCTTGGTCCACAGCTCAACCATTGGAGGAACCCCCCAATAGATCCCATATGAAGCCCTGCTTCACTCGAAGAACATTCGATGCACTCGCTCCCTCTGTGCTGACAACGATAAATGCAGAGCTGAAATACAATTTCTGCTCGACTGGATCTTTGGTATCCTTTCCCAAACAATCCTATTATGGACTTTGGGGATGGCAATGTTGGGTATTAGCGCGAGGAGGAGGATGACGTGGAGGAAAGCGGAAAGCGCAAACAAGAACACAAGACAGCCCTTCAAGCACGCCAAAAGTGCCCATGCAAGCCAAACCTCCATGGAACGAATGTGCTCTCACAAGACAAACACAGGCAGCAAGCAAAACAAGATGCTGTTCTTTTACTCCACACTTGTGTTTCGTTCGGGAATAACATCGTAACCACATTCACCACTGTCTCACAGCTCGACATGTGCATTGTAGATGCACAGAATGCAGGGATTTGCGCGAGTGGGCAATACGCCGAAGGTGATTGGATGGCTTTCGTTTTTAGCGTTCGTGGCTAGCCCGCTCACCCTTTTTTTCGAGTAGCAAGGCGTCCCAGACACAGCTCCTCCTCACTTTTCTTTTCCTTCCCTTTGGAAAAAAAGAAATGAGCGGGATGCGAAAAAACAACGATGGAAAGCCAAGTGGACTGTCACGTTGGTATCCTTGGCCACGTAGTCTCGTTCAGGGTGTCAAGAGGATGCGCACAAAAATGCCCTTTTGGCATCCCTGAATCCATGATGAGCAACCACCTAACATACGAGAGGAACCAAGTGGCCTTTATTATTTTTGGCTCCGTACATGCATCTCGATGAAATAGATGTAGATGGCCCCTCTCTCCCTCTCTCTCTCTCTCTCTCTCTCTCTCTTCCTGTTGCTACTTCCCCATCGCTAACCATCCTTTACTGCCTTTTTCGACTCGTTTTTCCTCCTTCCTAGGTTGCTCCTGTTTGATCTGTTGTGTGCCACAACATCTTCTTTCGAAGCTTAAACAGCCAAATTCAGGCACGGACCACAAAAAATATTCCCATTCTCTTGTCGAATGATGTCAGCCACTCGCTCGATGGCGAGATAAGGGGCAGCTACATCACACTCTCGGCTCATTCCCCACACACATATTCACATCCATCCATCCACACTTCCCACATCGAGGAAAGCAAACAGAAGAATGGGATCAGATGGACTTGCTCGTCCTGGCTGGCTTCCAACCTTAAGAGAAGAACGAGAGAAAGAAAAAAGAGATGGTGCGAAGAAGAAAACAATAGATCGATGACACCATTTTTAACGTCCCTCACATGGCGATTTACAAAGGCAACGCCAATTGCGGACATATCAAACCTCCTCTCGGACATTTCTCTCTCTCTCTCTCGCAGTGTCCTTTTTGTCGTGTGGACAACAACAGTGGGGTAGATCGCCATTTCAAGGTTCAGAGTGCAGTGCACATGCACCCTTCCGCTGCTTTGTCAAAAAGCGACATATTCGTGCTCCGAGCCCATGCTTGGAGTAATATCCATGACCCCCCCCCCCTCCCATCTCCGACATGGAACACAGATATGCAAGGGGTTTTTGTCGTCAAAGCTCATGTTCAAAAAAAGATCCTTGGATGACAAAGCCATTGGCTCAAATGTCGTCAGATGGAGCGCACATCTCGACAAAGGAACAAAGAAAATGGAAGCGTTTCATCAGAGCCTCAATACATACCCTACACACACGCACACACACGCACACACACACATTATACTTTCGACTGTGCGTCCATAGGATGGTGATAAGGCAAGAATTGACCAATGCACAGACCTTCACCTCGTCACATAACGTGAATTTGCTGAGAAAGAGTTGGATCAACACGGTTTCTCCCGGGCTGACATGGATCACGGACCGGGGGCCATCCCCGAGTCAAAACTGGGGAGTGCCTTACATGGAGGGACTGTCTTCATGTTGTCGCTGACGCAGGTCGTGCAGTTGTTGCTGGGGACATCCTCGATAGGAGAGACTACCTATGTGGCCATGGAGAGGGACAAAGCCGAGATGAGGGAGGCTGTAGGGAAGCGCATTATTTTTGAATGACTGTTTGGGTGGGGGATATGACATGGGAGGAGTGATCAAATATTGTTGGCTGTTTTGGTAAAATGGTGTTTCGGTGGAATGGTGTTTCGGTGGGGATCGCCGGATATCATTGAAAATTTTTATTCGTTGGGCCCCCACGGTTTCAAGATCCGCCTCTCCTCGGTCTGATGGAAATAGTTTATTGGGAGATGGGTTCTTTCTCTTCGCTCTATTACTGTGTGTCTTGTGGCTATCGGTGGAAGGGCCCACCTGGGCGGCGCTCATAGAGATGGGAGTCAAGGCCAAGACGAGCAAGGCACTTGGAGAACGCCTTTTTTTTTTTTTTTTTTTTTTTGAGAGTGGGGAAGGACTGTGGGTGTGTTCAAGTGGTAGATATTGTTAGTGTTGGAGTTTTGATAGGAGGGTTGGAAACTTAGCAATTTTTACTCGCATGGGTCAAGTAGTTGTAGGCAGCAATATTGGACCCATGGGTACACATCAAGCCCAGTTGTTGAGACGGTAGCAAATAGTACAACCCTTATCACCTAGCCTCACTCACTTCCTAGATCCACTGCATGATATGAAAAATGAACATCGAAAGTTATTTGCTATGTTTTTAATGCCCCTAAATCTATTGGTGGGCGGGACGAATTGCATCTGATCCATCCACACTACCTCGGGTTTCGCATAGTTTTGGCTGTCTTTTTTCGTGGGCCTTGGTGATTTCTTAAAGAATAAAGAGATATAAGAGTTTATGAGTGGCAGCTTGAAGTTTTGATTCGCATCAATACACATCACACAAATAAAGAGTTTATTCCTCAGTTCCGACTGAGGGTTTTTTATTTCTTACCCCATACTTTCGTAAACTCGTGTATCTCTCAGCTCGCTCGCCCAGTGACTCGGCGCCCGTGAGGTACATGTTGGCTTTGCTCATGATCTGGCACGAGCTAGGGATTCGTCCAGGGTTTCAAATCCGATAAGAAATCCTAGCACGAGCTCTTGGCGTGGATCTGGAACCACGGTCCCGCGCCGAGGTGAACCAGCAGTAGGTCGAGTCCAGCAATTGGTGCCACCGCATGGATAAACTGCGATTTGGGCTCGATGGTGATCTTGTGCCGCGCCTTTGACGCTAGAGCAATACTGCGCTCATCTTACTCGTTCTCAAGATCGCGTAGTTGCTCCTATGGCTCATGCTGTGGCTCTGTGATGGTGGGGGTGGGAGTTAGCAATCATGGGTATTTTTTTTGGCGAGAGGAGGAGAAGCAAGACTGGATTCTAAGGCACTGGAAGCCGTGTCATTGGACATGATAGTGGATGAAGGTATGAAACCGCGAGGACTAGAGCTTGAGGATGAAGAAGGATCCAAAGTGGAATTGTTGTTGGTGAGTACGTCTTGTCTGAGATTTACTCTGCCTTGCTCGTCGTCCTGCTCATTACCCTGCTCATCCTCGGTGTCATTGTCCAGGTTGTTATATTCAAGATCAAACTTCGCTGAGGATTTCAGATATGTCTTTGTCAATGTTCATGCTCACAGCCTGCTCCACGAGAAAGTGAGAAATACGTTACAATTAGCTTTCTGTCACAACAAAAGACAAAGTGTTGAATGCACAGTAAATGAGCACGTATGATGATATCGGCCAATTCACGAAACGCGTCGTCTATGGACGTCTTGGGGACACCCATAAAGGAGTCATCCCTTGCCACTTCCATCAATTTCGCTTTGAGTTGATGTAGCTCCTGGAGTGCGTCTACGATAACGGAGGTTAACGAAGACGGTGATGTCCGCTGTGGCGACTTGTGGCACTGAGGAGGAGAAAGAAGAACGTGGATGAAGCAGACCAGAGGTTGTAGGAATGCCTGACATGTTCGTGCGGCAGCGAATTGGAAAAAATATTGGGCACATCATGGGCTGCAAGTCGTTGCTGTTGGCTCGACGTATCCTTAAGCGAGTAGAAAGACATCACCAAAGACAAAATTGAGCCGACCCCAACCCTCATCCTTTACAACAAAACTATCGGCATCACTCACACCATCCCCCACATTATCTAAAATAAATTAGGGAAGAGATGGTGACAGCCAGGGAAGGTGATTCTGCATTAAGAACCAAGGGTGTGATTTGGTTTCTTCATATGCCCATTTATTTTCTCACTTCCGTTGATAACTGATTCTTTGGTGGCGTTGATCAAGCCAACTTCATCCCTGCTTCGATTGGCATCACTCCCATTGCGCAAACCAATAACAGAATGCTGTTATCTGTGGAAGGAGGAAGAGGGGTAGATGGATGTGAACGAGATCCTTCCATGGCCTTCTGGGGGCTTTACTTTTCTTGAGTCATTTTGCTGCTCCATTGTTGAACACTAGAATCTCCAAGGAATTCAGCCTGAACCCTGCAAGGGAAGATCTGCCTGTTTTTCTACCTTGCATATGCACATCTTTTATGCCCATGGAAGTATGGGCATGGTGCCACCAATATATATACCAAATGCCGAGGGAACCCCCTCTCCCACAAAGTTCGACGTATGGTTTGCACAAATGCAAAATGCCTTCGTTTCCTTTGTGCCACCATTTTCTTTTTATCCAATCATCTTTGAACCATCGTTCTGTGAATGCTGTCTAGAACAGTGGCCAAGAATGAAGTAAACACCAGAGCACGCCATGAAGAAATACAGCAAGGTAAGCTACGAAAGGGAAGTCAACTAAAATTAAACGTTGTTGTTGGATGCTGGCTGTTGGGGGTACCAAGTGTTGTCCTTTGCTTCGATGTTGCCAGCTCACTTTCGATGTGAGGCTTTCCCTATTACATTCGATTCCGAGTGACTCCGGTGTGGACATTTGTTTGAACGGGCCTTTGAGTCTAGTTCTTGTGTTTTGGCAAAGTCGTTTTATCGTCAATAGAGCGTAACTCTTCTCCCAACACAAAATGAAAAATAGTGCTTTCTTCAGCCTTAACAACTTTTTACTCCTCTCCTCCTTGTCCTAGTAGAGAAGAAATGATAAAAAAAAAAGTGCCAAATTGTCCATGCCTGTTTTCCTGTTTTTCTTCATTTGTGTTTGCGATACGAACGTAATTCTTGTTGGTGTTGTTGATGTTGTTTGTGGTTTCTTTTGACAACTCTGCGTATGGGGTAAACCTGATTCATAATATTATTTCTTTCGCCCTGGCGAATGCAAGCCAATAGACAAGCGAGGAAGGCGCATCGTGCGGAGCAGACGCACGCATGCATGTGTATCGAGTCTCGGACCCTTGGTCAAGAAAAGCATCCTTGAGCATTTCATCTTTGGAAGTTAAAAGGCGGAGGGCCTATGATAGGATGCTCCGGAGAGATAACATAAGGAATAATAGGCTTTTTCTCAGACCATGTTCTCCATATCCAAGAGATGCTATGAAGCCCGAAGTGAGGTGCCTTCAGTTTCCATCGCCAATACCTGTTCATCTCAAAGATATGCTTTTCTTTGGACACTGTCGGAGGACTTTTACTATGCTCCCACACCGTCCTTCCTCTGTGCGACCGCCGGAGACCAACAGCAGCGAAAGGAAAAAAGCGGTCGGAGCACCGCTGACCGTTGCCCTAGGTTTTGTCGGGGCAAAATCTGATTGGCCCATTGGCGACGCGCTTTGTTCCTTTTGAATGGATAGTGTTTGGTGTGGATCAACACAGAGCAGACAACGACAACGGCAACAACAACAAAGTGAGAAGGAAAGGGCTAAATGCCTGTTTTTTTGGGGTTGGGTGAACAGAAATACAGACGCACAGTTTTCCAGGGTGTGTGCTGTGTGTAACACACTGAAAGAGAAAAAAAAGTGCACCCTTATGCAGGTGTGGGTTGTGGCTCTACCGACAGTTTATCCTTGATGGATCCCTATTCTTATTCCTCCACAAAATCCCCTTTGTCATTTTCTGCAAGAGCAAGAACTGAAAAGAATAATCAAAAAGTCAAATGAATCCCCACCAAAAGCGGATTGGATGTCACCCTTTCACTCGCCAATTCGACACCACCTCCAAAGGAAGAGGACTTTAGCCCATCCTGGCGGATTTCTAGTAGATCAATGGGTCCTCACTTCCTATTCTCAAGCGTCTTATATTCTTCAGCTCAAGGGGCAAGACAGGCTTGCAAAGAAGTTGTCCGAATGAGCTTTCTTTCGATAGTTGGCACAAAACAAACACAAAACTTCACTTGCTCAGTCTTAGTTCAATGGTGCCAGAAACATGGTTGCGCTAGGGTCGCTTTTATTTTGTCCTTTTGAGAGTGCACTTCCTCTTGCAACTCTTTTTTATTTTCCAACTTGTTATTTGGTTGACAGGCATGAACAAAGCGAGGAGAAACAGAGTTGCACATATGCAAAAATGTGCAGTGGAAGGACTAGACGCTCAACACTCTGGGCTGGACAATATTGTTTCGAGCGTACTCCACATGTGCATGTTCGTGCTTGCGTCTACAAATATTGAAAGAGCTTCTTCCTCGAGTCAGTTGCCAAGCTAACCCATTTGGATATTGAGGGACAAGTACGATACACCTCGTAGAAAAACATTCTACCTAGGTGACCGAGCCTGATCCTGTCGAGTCCGGCGTAACCAAAGTAGCCCAGCCAAGCAAGGAGAAATAGAGAGAGAGAGAGAGATAAATAAAATAAAGAGACAAAACGTATCTCCATGTTTCTATCGAAGAGTCCGTGTGTCTGTGTTTTTTTATGGTTTGCATTACAGCACGGTATGACTCGTTAGCTACTTACTTTGTCTGCTTTAGAGTATCTTCCTCTGCTCTGTTATGTTCAGTTCAGTTCAGTTTAGTTCCAGCTGCGGGTTGTAGAGAAACTAAGGTTGCTCCACAAGCCATCGTCCTCGCTTCTTCCCCCACATACTCGTATTCCTACTCACAAAACATACGCCCACACAAAGCCGTCTCCGCCATCTGACAGGGGCCAACTTTGATTCGATAGCACAAAGCAAGAGGAACATCCCTACTTTTGGGACTGCAGAACAATACACTAAGCGTAATCCACGGCTCATTAGGAAAGCAACCCAAGATAGGAAAAGGTATAAAAGAACTTCACCCATGCGTACTTAACCCACCATCTTCAAGATCACCTTTGTCCTCATTCTCACCCACCTACTCCACTCCACCCTACTCTTCTCGTTCTCATTTCTTGCACGTATTTCCTCACTCTCTTGTACATTCTTCAAGTCCTCTACCTCGCATTAACCTCCCACTTTAATCTCTATCCACCCACCACTCATCCTTCGTCATAATGTCCGACAAGCAAGAACTCGTTGACGAGAAACACATTGGCCAGGCTGCAGAGTTCGACCCAGACAGCCCCGCCATCCGCGTCCTCAAACGCAAGCTCGACTACCGTTTCATCCCCATCTGGTCGCTTCTGTACCTCTTCAACTTCCTGGATCGCTCCAACATCGGCAATGCCCGCATCGCAGGCCTCGAGCAGGACCTCAATCTGACCGGAACAGAGTTCAACATGACCCTGACCATCTTTTTCTTTGGTTATATCTTTTTCGAAGTGCCATCGAATATCATGGTAAGAAGAGGGGGGGGGGGGAGAAAAAGCTTTCGGAGGAGTGGTCTCTAACTTTGATGTTACCGGGGATTGTACCTGGAACTCTGCGCTGATTTCGGGAAGCTTTATCTCTCCATAAAACAGAAGAAAAAAAACTAACCACTGGCACCCTTCTCCTCCTCTCCATGGGTCTTCATAGCTCAAAAAAGTGGGACCCAAGCTGTGGATCACCGTCATTATGGTCGTGTGGAGTGCTATTATGATGGCCACAGCCGCCGTAAAGGACTATGCCGGACTTTTATCTGCCCGCTTCTTCCTCGGACTCGCCGAGGCCGGTCTGGTTCCTGGCATCATCTTCATGGTCTCTACCTTCTATACAAAGACAGAGCTGGCCACTCGGAATGGACTTTGGTACTCCATGGCGACCTTCAGTGGCGCCTTTGGCGGCATCCTCGCCTACGGCATCTCAATGATGCACGGCAAGGGCGGCCTCGTGGGCTGGCAGTGGATTTTCATCATCGAGGGCGGCACCACTTTGCTCGTGTGCCTGATCGCCTGGTTCGGCCTGGCCGACAGCCCCGAGAAGGCCATGTTCCTCACCCCCGAAGAACGCCTCCTCGCCGCCGAGCGCCTCCGCATCGACGCCGGTCCCGCCACCGAGACTGAGTTCTCCTGGAGCCAAGCCCGCCTGGCCTTCACCGACTGGCAGACGTACGCCTATATTGTCGGTTACATTTGTGGCTCGATCCCTGTGTACGCCATGTCGCTCTTCGTCCCATCAATCGTCCTCCAGTTCAATTACAGTGTCGCCACCACCCAGATCATGACTGCCCCCGCCTTTGCTGCCGCCACTATCACCACCATCATCTGTGCCGTCTCCTCAGACCGCTTCCGCGAGCGTGGCTTGCACTGCTTCGTGCCCTCGGTGGTCGGCTGCATAGGGTTTATTCTGCTGATCGCCACCAAGGACTCGTCCGTGGCCGCCCGTTACGTGTCTCTGACCGTTACTTGCTGCGGCGTCTTCTCGGCCGCACCTGCCATGTTTGCTTGGTTCTCGGGAAATATCGGCGGTCACTCCAAGCGCGCTGTCGCGATCGGGTTGATTGCCTCGCTAGGATGCATTGGCGGCGCGATCGGAGCGCAGGTGTACCGTCCCAGCGACGCTGCTGGAGGCTATGTCCGCGGTCATACGATCAGTGCCTGCTTGTGTGGTATGGCGGCGATCATGTCCCTGGTGTCCAAGATGGTGTTTACCCTGATCAACAAGCACCGCGACAACCTGTCGCCCGAGGAGTACGCCCGTGCCTGCCAGGGCGAGAATCTGTTGGACAAGCACCCTGACTTCAGATACCAGACGTAAAACAAAAAAAAAAGGCTATAGTTGTATACCACTTTTTCCAAAGAGCATCTCTTGCGAATAATTATTAAATATCTATTTAATTCTTGATCGACCAACAACAAAAAAAAAAGATCGCATGGGCACGTACCCCAGGGTCCTTGCAAAGCAATATTTTATTTTCTTTACCAAAAAAAAAAAATTCAGTCATCAAACTCGAGAGCGTTTGTGGGGTGTGGAATAGCTGGCTCTTCATACTGATCGTCCCATTCTTCCTCCTCTTCCTCCTCTTCCTCATCTTCGTCCACGAGTTCCTCCTCCTGCTCCTCTTCTTCCTCCTCCTCCTCCTCATCATCATCAGAACCACTCGACAATCTCGACACATGCCTAAACCCACTCCTCGAACCTAGCGGCGACGTCGACCTAGTCTTGGCTCCACCAAACATGTTCCAGCTAGGCGGCGCCGTGAACCGCAACACTTCCTCGCCCTCCTCGTCGTACAGCTCTCTGGTGTCCGTGCCCGTAGTCGTGCTCCTGTCGAACTTGCGCACAAACACTCGAGGCTTCACAAATTTGTTGTCGTACTCTCTGTAAGCCTCCGCGACGACCAGCTGGCGGTCCCTGACATAGCCTTGGAAGAAATGAGCGAAGTAGCTCAGTTGGACAGCGATCGCTGCCGCGATCGGCAAGGTCATGTACAGATTGTCCATGGTCATGCCCACCAGAACCAGCGCTTGGGCTGGTGAGAACCAACTAAAAAATTGAGAGAGGGAGGGGTTAAACAATTGCGTCAGTCAAATCGAAATATATTTCACAAACAACAAAAGAGAACGAGAAAAAAAAAAAAAAAAAAAAAAAAAAAAAAAAAAAAGCAAATGGCCATACCAGAACAGGTTAAGGCATAACACAGATGGATTCCAAACAGACAACTCCCACACCGTACGCTTGGCTTCTGGCTCTGGTCTTGATAGGAATGGTGCCACAAGAGGGTACCTATGGGTTTGAACAAAGGGGTCATCGATTTAGCTTTCTTTTTTTTCTTTTTTTTTTTTTTTACTCCTTGGAGCAAATAAGAGGGTGCTTACACAAGTCGTCCAGGAAATTTTTCTGACCATGGTATGTCCTGGGGCTCTAGCTCAGCCAGTCTTGCGTTATTTGAAGATGGAGGATCCTGTTTGTTCGTTCACACACAAGTACGACATGCTTGTTAGTCTAAAAAATAAAAGTCTTCAAACAGGCCAAAGAGAAAACCTATCTTACATAGTAGTCTCTGTCCATCATTGTGTATGTCTTTTTGCTCGTGAGGAGCCAGTATGTGTTGAAGAGACTGATGGCCACAAGAATGTACTGGATGCTGGAGCCAAACTATGGAGATAGAGGTAAGAGAAAAGAGTGTTGGTCATTGTGTCTCATTACAACTGCAGATGTCCACTATTTTCTTTTGTGTTACCAAGGATGAGAAACCGGGCACAAAGCCTGGTGAGCGCAGGATGGGCTGACTGCCCTTGAGAATTCTTGGCGTGTCCGAGTAAGGGTCCTCGAGCCAGTATCCGAGTTTGGCCCAGACCATGAGACCGTTCAGACCGACCACCAGTGGTCCACTAACAATAAAGAAAGCGCAACGGACAGCAAGTTCAGTTTCATTGTAAATGTTTCTGTTTGAGTCGCATGGGAATGCTAATGCATTAGATGCTTGGTCTCTCATTTAGTACCTAATTCGACCCTGGAGTACATCCCAGTCCAGTGCCGCAAACTCATTCTGAATCTTGACAGCACAGTCGACAGGGATGTCGGCCATGCGCTTGAGAAATGGCTGCCGTCTGTAGATTCTCGAGTCTCGAGGTGCATCCATCCTTGTTCAATGTGAGTTGGGATGCTTGGCGAGTTTGTCTGTGTTGGTTGGAGAAAGAAATGGATTGAATGAAGAAAAAGTGCTTTTACCTTCTTCGCCCCAAGACGGCTTTTTATTTTTCAGTGCTCGATTGGTGGCAATCACGCCGCGCTCTAAAATGTGTCCTGTCTTCACCGTTTCTTTCTTCTCCATACACTCAGCTTAACTCAACATCCACCTTACTTCGACACCATGTCCACTCACGCCCACAAAATCTCCACCACCACAACTTCCCTGCCAGGCTTCGGCACCACTGAGGTTGACCTTCCCTGCAGCATCGACTTTGCCGTCTACCCCATCGGCACCACTGTACCTTTCTCTGACCTCATCGACGCCATCGAGGAGGTGCTGAAGAAGTGTGGTAAGACACCTCTCATTCTTTGCTGAACAAGAAACAATCCTCGCAACACGTTTTTGCTCTCGGAGACACTAACATTCAAATTCAGGCATCGAGTACGCGATTCAGGAGACGGGAACGGTGAGTGCACTTTTCCGTTTCTTACTATTCTTTTTTTGTGGAAGAGCCAACATCCACAACTACTATTTCTCCTTTTACTGGAACTAAGAGACTTTCCTGTCGCTCGTATCAACCCTACTAGATCATGCACGGAGAGATGACGGCGCTCATGTACGCGATCAAGTCCTGCCACCAGGCCCTGCTCGCCATGGGGTGTCCCCAAGTCGTCTCCAAGTATGAAACCACTCTCCAACTTTGACTTTTTCTGTAAACGACACTGATCTCTCTAGCTCACTTTATTAAACTATTGATTGCGTCGTATCTTTCTCCTTCTCGTTATCTTTCCCATCACAAGCATTCGTGTCAACACGAAGCCTGGACAGCAGTGAACAACGTCATCCACGGTTCTGCTTCCCCCCGAGGTCCAAGCTGTCCCCACTTGGGGTCAATAGTTAGGCCCAAAATTGCCTTTCAAACACACCGACTAGCAGAAAAAGCATACAGAAACAGAATAAACTTTTTGAAAAAACTACAGCTTGCGGCTCTACTTCTGATCCAACAACCCGTTTCCTAGCGAGATATCCACCAAGTGGGGAACCCACCTGGGACCTTGGATTCTACATCAATGGACTTCAAACTTTCCATCACGTGAGGTGTGCAACCATCTAAATAACATAGACACAGAAATCAGAAAAATATCGAAGTCCTCATCCTTGGTAGTATAGTGGTGAGTATCTCCGCCTGTCACGCGGAAGACCGGGGTTCAATTCCCCGCCAAGGAGCTTCTTTTTGCCCATTCCTCCTCTAAAGGTGGGTTCTTTTTGCTTCCGCGTGGTTTTTCTCTCTTTACATGATTGGAGGTACAAAGCTTTTTTTTTGGGGGGGGGGGAGAGGTGCCAGAAGTCGGAAAAAAACAATAATATATTTTGGAGTGGGGAGTTGCTTGCTGCAAGGTAAGGTAAGCTAAGCTATTTAGTTTTTTAGTGTACAAAGAGTCGAGGGGAAGGTGGGAGAGGAGAGAATGGTAGAGAATAATGGTGTTGGAAAGAAAGTGGGTGGGAGTAAAATCGGTATCTTGGAGGTTGGAAGTGTTTGTCCGGTGTAATGTGGTCGTTCCATGAATATTTATGTTCGTGAAGAGGCCTCTTCGTGGTTTTTTCTGCTGCGAAGTTCGTACTGCTGACGTTCCAAATCGGCCGCCCACAATGCAGCTCTAGAGAATGAGAGAGAGAAAAAAAAAAAATAGGAGCATGTGAGATCGGTTGTGTTCAACGTCCTAGCTGGAACTCTTGCACGTTCAGCATCCATTGGGCAACACTTGCAAAGGAATGCAAAACATATCTCGTCTCTCTCTCTTACCCTATCGTGTTGGTGAATCCGAAAAGAATGCCCACCAAAGGCAACAGCTCCAGTCCCTGAGCAATCACACTGAAAGTGGTGTATTCGGACTAATGGTAAGGGTCAAGAACACAAGAAAGTAGAGACGAGTGAGTATACACAAACACATTTTTTGCCATGGCAGAATAGTAAACCCATTCTCCATCGTGTTGTCCAGTGTGACAAAGCGCATTTTTACCTTTCTCGTCTTGATCCACTCATCGCGCTCCGGCTGCGTCATTTCCTTCATGTCAAAGTACCGCCTGTGCACATACTGGCTCCGCGCCTTGCCGTTGATATAACAGAACGCCATCGGCCCCGCAATCGGCACAAAGTTCAGTGGCAGCGTCACCAGCCACAGCCCCATCCGCTGCCCGAAATGCGAAGTCGACGCCGCCACCCGCTCCACGGCCTTGTGATGTGGCCCCGACGACGATCCGTGGTGTGATCTTGCTTCTTTCGTATCAGAGACCTTGATTACCCCATTGTCCGTGATTCTAGCCAAGGGCCCCACCTGGACATTGTCCTTGGTCAGCACGCTCTGGAACAGGCCCTTGGTCTTCTCCTTCTTGAAGACCTCGCCCATGATGATCGCGACCAGCAGCGACGACTCGCCCATGGTCAGGAACATGGTAGACCAGGTCTGGATCCCGATCCCCAGGATCTTGATGCCCGCCAGTTTGGGGAAGGCACTGTCCATGACGTTGGTGATGAGTCGATTCTGGTACTTGAACGTCAACGCGACCAAGGGGGTGATGGTCGAAACGGCGACGCCCAGGGCCCAGCAGAGGGAGCGGATGAACTGGGGGCCGAGGAGGGAGATGTTGCGGGCGAGATAGATGACACCCATGACTGGGTAGGCTGGCGCGGGGAGAACCATGGTTTTGGGGGGGAAGGTTGCTTGGTTATCGCGTTTAGAGGGTGTGTTGTGTGTGGGCGCAGGTTTGGTATTAGAGTTTTTCTTTCACGCCGTCGATGAAGAAAAAAAAAGGTTGTTGTCCTCAGGGTTCGCAGGGTTCGGTAGGTATGGGGTGTCCGAGTGGGTTGGGTGCTGGGCGTGTGTTGCAAGAGCGTGTCTACGTGAATGTTCAGAGGAACAGAGATGTTCAAAGGTTAGGACAAGTAATGTTTGAGAGTGGATGGGGAGGGTGGGGAAGAGTCGCAATGTTGAAAAAGAATGGTGAAAGAAGAACAGCCCTCGTTTCCCCACCGAAACGAGTGGTGTGGCTTTTCGTTCTTTTCTTGGTCATTGACAATGACTGGGCTTGAGTCGCTGTTTCATCATTCATCCATCCATCCATCCATCCCTTCCATCCTTCCCCTGCCTTCCTTGTTCTGGTGCTCAGCTGCACCAATTGTTCCTGTTGTGTCCCACTCTGTGCGCTTCTCACTGTAGCCACCCTCTTCTGTCTTTGCTGTCCGTGCTGCAAACCATCATATCCTTCGTTCCTGAATCCAAAAAAGACAACAAGCACATGGAAATCCTGGCCTCCATCAAAGAGTTCTGGACAAGGCTGACATGCGGTGCCCGTCCCTGTGTCTTTTGCGAGATTGCCAGCGGTGTCCGCAAGGAGGAAATACTCTACCAGGTAAGAGGGAGGGGGGGGGGATCTTTTTTGTCGGGTGTCGTTGTTCCTTGTGATTGCTTTGATGTTTTGAATGGTTGAGGGCCAAGTGAGGTTGAGGTTGAAGTTGAGGTTGGTCGAGTGTAAGTGGGATGTTGAAGAAGAAAGTAAAGAGGAGTTTGGGGGAGAGAAATGTGACGATTTGAAAAAATGCCAACCACGCACCCCACGCTCAACCCCACCGAAATTGGTGCGGGAAATGCAAGTCACCGCAAGGTCAGCTGCTTTCGCCTCAAATCCTGTCCTGTCCCGTCCCTGCTCGCTGTGGCTCCAACTCCACCTCTGAAAGGGAACACGACGTGGCGAACAAAAGCCGAGCCGAGGGGCGACAGAGTTTCTTTTTGGTTGCATCCGTGGTGGATCCACGGGATATCGCTCACTCTCATATATTTTGTGCGACCCTGTATTAACCAATCTTCTTTTGTCCGTTCCTTTGTCCAATGTCAAATCAATGCATAAAAACAAGGACGATGAGATCTTGGCTTTCCATGATATCAAACCCGCCGCTGAAACACACATCATGGTCATCCCAGCGCGACACATCGCCAGTGTGCACACAGTTACTGTCGACGACTACGATCTGCTTCTCAGGATGAAGGCCAAGGCCCTGGATCTGCTCAAGCACTTTGGACATGACGTGAAAGCATCAAGGTACATCCATACAAGGGTGTCGCCCTATGGCTGAATAACCCCGTGTTTACCGTACGACGAACATGGCCCTAAAACCTGGTTGAATTATTTTTCCTACTTTTGGCCATTGCGTAGACTGGGCTTCCATGTACCGCCCTTCAACACGGTCAACCACCTGCATCTGCATGTCCTCGGCGGACAGTTTAAATCCGCATTGCGCGAAAGCAAATACGAGCCTGGCAAGATCTACTACATGGAACTATCACAGCTATTGGCAAAGCTGGAAGCCAAGATGGAGCTGCGCGAAAAGTGAAAAATAAAATATGAAATACAAGTGTTCAAAATTGCCTTTTTTTAATGTTGTGCTTGGTGAGGTATGCGTTTCTTTATTTTTATTTTTATTTTTTATTTTTCTTTTTCATTTCTAAGGGTAGTAATAGTTTGGTATGTTGTCTGCTTTAGGCATAGCAATAGGCAATCCCGAGCAGTGGTGGCCCACAGAACATGCCCAGCCAAAACGCTGCGTTCGCCAACCTGGGTCGTTCCCGGATATACTTGTTGTTGCCCATCCAGATCAAGGGCAGCTGGCACATTTGCAGCGCAAACAGGTACAGGCGCACCTTGCGCGTCACCACCATCATCACCAGCTCGTGCACACACGACGACAAGAAAAATGTTGCCAGCGCGGCATTTGATTTCGACAAGTGGAAACTCTCGATCGACGAGTCGTACACATGTCGCAGCAGGAAATGATGCACGGGCTTGTTCCATTTGCGTGCCCACTCGTCAAAACTCACACAGTTCCACCAGTCCTCGTAAAAGTTGCGATCCGCGAACCGGCTCAGCTCTGCAAATGCGTTGCAGATGCACTCGAAAATAATGTAAAAGATCATTAGGTAGTTCATCATAAAGGGTATCAGCAGCAACACCAGTGCGCGGAGGGGAGAGATACTCGGGTCAAACACCACCGGGTAGATGTAGTGCTCCGTCGTCAGGTACAGTAGCGTGAAAGTGCCCAAGGTCGCCACTGACTTTTCGAAAACGTACTCTGGGCGAATTCTATCGTGTTCCAAAAGCCAAGTAAAAAAATTAAAAAAAAAAAGAGTTAGCGAAAGTAAAAACGAATAGAGCGCCCCTGCATTTCGAAATAACTCGATACAATCCTTACTTGGCGGTGCGTGGGTATTGCAGCTCGTAGATCAGCGAAGGCACAATCAAGTAGTCGACAAAGTTGGCAATGGTGACATTGGCGGGCCACAGTTCTCCGTTCTGGGTCTTGAGCTCAGAGCGGAGCTCTTCAATCTCCGTAGCCAACATGCCAGCATTGACCAGGGGATCCTCTGGAAGGTTGTGGAGAAGAGCAGCAGCGGCTTCTGAGGCGCGTCGGTGGTGAGAGGATTCGTCCTCGGGGGTGAGGTCGTTAATATCGTTAACAGTAGTGTCATCGGTCGTTTTGGTGTCCTTCTTCTTGAGCTCTGCATAGGCTGACTCGGCGTGTTTGAGCTGAATGAGCTTTTCGGACAGTTCACCATTGTAGGCGATATACGAATGGATCTTCATCAGCATGGTAATGGCGTGGAGGGTAAAGAAGCCTGACTGCACCCATGGCCAGTCCCTGCATGATAATTGGATAAAAAACACAGCCAAAAAAAAAAAAAAAAATTAGAATAAGTAGATCCAAGATAACCTAAAATAAAAATAAAAATCCTTTCTTTGTCTTTGTCAATTACCTCCATATCGTCCAGACAATTGCAAAGAGCAAAAACAGCACCTGGACACAGTGCTGGATCACCATGCCTGCCACACTGTAGCGCAGCCATCCCTTGGCGACAGCCTTGATCAGCAGGAAAGCTATACCGGTCGACAGCACCAGTCCCACATCACTCACGGCTAGCATGATGGCGTCCTGAGAAAAGGACGAGAAGAGGGTGCCTCCAAAGACTTTGCCCACTCGGGTCCACTCCTCGTCAAAGGTGATCAGGCCGTAGGCACCCATCACGATCCAGAACAAGGTGTGGAATCCGCGGAAGGGGTCCTGGTTCTTGGTGAGAGCCTCAGGGTCAAGGCGCGAGCTGCGGGCCTCAAACGTTGGGCGGCGAACCTTGCGCTTCCTGGTCGTGGTGGTCGTGGTGGTGGATATGGTGTGAAAGCCCTCAGTGGAGCTGGGTGTTCCTGGGCTAACGGATCCTGATCGGGTGGAAGTGAGCGAGTCGTCACTGGTGCTCGTCGAGAGTGGAGAGGCACTCAGGGACTCCTTTTCCTCCTTGTGCACAGGGTGGGCCAAAAAGCTGTCCAGTTTCTCAGGGTTCCCCTTGCTCGCCATCGTTGTGGTTGTGGTAGTGGTGGTAGAGGTGATGGTATCTTCGACAACGAGAGGCTTGGACTTCATGGCCGCCATGAGTTCGTCGTGGTTGGTGCCTGCCTTTTGCAGCGAGTCGATGTCGTTCTCGGACGATTCGTCAAGGGGTCTTGAAGGGCGGCGCATGTCTGAAAACGAGTTGCGAGAGTGGTCCGGAGGAGGAGTGAGTGGAATGCCACCTTCAGTTGCCATTCTTGGATCGAGAGGATGAGGGTTGGGGTGAGGAATGGGTTGAAATGGAATGAAATGAAAATGGGAAAAGAATTGAAAGAGAGAGAGGAAAGCCAAAAAAAGAAGCGAAGCTTGGCTTATTAGGCTTATGTTCGAAAGTATTGACTTGTTCACAAACGCCGAGTTTGGAGCAGAAAAAGAAGGAGAGAAAGAGAGAAGGAGCTGTGAAGAGGTGAAAAGGGGGATAATGCAAAGTCAAGTGAGATGAAGAAGGAAGACGACGAGCGGAAGAGAGTATGTTTTATGTGGAGATATAGAGTGGGGGCAATTCAATCAAAGGTGCATGGGCGAATAATATATCCACTTTTGAATGCATATGTCAAGTCAAGTGGGTATGTTGTTGGTGGACGGTATCTCTGTATCTGTATGCTGTGTATGGTGTTCAAAACAAAGAACAGGGCAACCACAGCAAGACGAAGAAGAAGAAGAAGGCAAGGGCTGAGTGAATTATGACAAACACACAACAAAAAAAGGGAGGGAAACAAAAGCACAAGGTCAAGTGTGAATCTGTGAATCAATGGGCAATGGTCCGCAATGAAAGTCAGCTCAAGAAAAGTGTCAAAAGAAGTGTCAAGATTAGCGATATGTTACATGCAAAGCAGTATGTAATTGTGTGAGGAGTGAAGAGCACAAAGAGCCAAAAGAGTGTATGAGTGTGTTTTGAGTGTCCTGAGGACGGATGGATTGTGGAGCCAAGAGTTGGAGCCAAGAAAAAGTGAGCGAGCGAGCAAAGGTGTGATGCACAAAATGGGCAAATTTGGACACGATAAAGTGATTTCCTTTTATCGCAACGGCAAAGAGCAGAAGAACGGGTTGCTTAGTATGTATGAGATGGGCGAAAAGGTAATTACGCACGAATTGTGCAAGGAACGCAAAGAAAGTGAAGGCGGATGGAGTGGAGAAGAGAACGAACAAAGCGGAACAAAATAATTCTTTTGTTTTCTGTGCTTTCGTCTTTTATATGCCAGAAAGAAAAAAGTAGGATAAAAAAAAACTCGTTTCTTCTGTCACTCGGTTCCGACGGAAATACAGACTAAACACACCCTTTCATCGTTCCGGGAAGAGCAATGAATGTGTCAGTCCTGAATTGTGCCGAGGGGAGGAGGCAACAAAGGGCATAAAAAAAGAACCCGCTCAATGACCTGTCCTTATCCGCCCATGGCTACCTTGTCCTCTGCTGTCGACACGGCCATTTCGGACATAATTTTTGCCAAAGAAGAGAGAGACCAAGGGTTCGAAATACTCCAGTGGCACCCACAATTAATTTTTTTTATTCGTTTCTGTTGGTTGTTGGATTATGTCAACGTGGCCATTGCGCAGAGAACAATGTCACCCGCCCATCACACAGATTCTTCTTGATTCGGTCGCTTTCTGCTTTGTTGACCATATGCTTCAAGAAGATTTTTTTTTTTTGCTTCTTCAACCATCTCACGAGTCATTGTTCATTGTTCTCGTTTAACTGGAATGCTCGTGTGCGCACATCGTAATGTGTTTAGTTTGTGTTGATTACCATGATGCATGTGTGTCTGCGTTTGAAGGAAGAGGGGTTTGTGCGACATACCTCTGGGAGAATCCATGAGTGAGCATTTACACATGAGGACAACCTGGATGGCTTTCACCTCGAACTCACCTCGAACTTACCTCGAACCCGCTCTAGACACAGACACACACATGCATACTCTTGCATCGTGACGGCTTTAATGCCGATTCGGGTCATGGTCACTAAAGCCAGGAAACGAAGCGATGTTCAAGGTGGACGGACCCAGGCGCAAACATAAAATAATAAAAAAAGACTAAGAGAATACCAAACACGGTAAAAGTCCCTCCGTTGGACTGGTAGGTTGTGGGTTGTGGGTTGTGGGTTGTGGGTTGGGAGCGGGTCAAGTTTCATCGTCATCAATATTGCGACAATTGGTCAAGTTCTTTCCGACAAGATGCCTGGCTAATTGTTGTCCCCTCCGGAGGACAAGAGAGATATACGTGATCGCATTGATCGTAGTCCAGATCAAAAAGTCCGAGGACCCACCATCCTTCACTATGTCAGGCACCAAAAAAGTAAAAAAGTTCCACTCAAAGCAGGTACAGCGTACATGGGTCATTTGAGAGGGAAGTTGTCTGTCTCCTATCCAACATGATACCGTCGTTTTTTTTTGGAGTCAGCGACTGCATGCTGCCAATGCCATGATGAGCAGGAAAAGATACATCGATAGACTATGCTGAGATAGACCATCGCTCCCCTATTTTTTTTCTCTTGCATCCCTGATGCCCTGGGTCACTCCTTCCTTATCCTGTGGATGGAAGCATCTACTACACATCGAGTTTTTGTTGCTTCTTCCTTTCCTTCTTCCTCTTTCTCCCTCTCTCCTTGTGGCTCTCATCGAGCTTCCTTTGTCTTCTCCCCTCCTTTGCCTTGCAGTTATTCCCAGAACCACATTCTCCCAAGGGTCTCCTTGTCCATTCCTTTTGCGGGATTTACGACCCCGAGAAATGTTATCTGTTCACCTCGTTTCCCAACAAAGGAAGCGCTCAGACGAGGGGATGCACAAGCGCTCAGACGTGCGTAGTGCACGAATGTCATCATGCAAGCAAGCTACACATGTTTACACCATTTGTGTTGGACTTCTCCCCAAGAGTGCTTTTTGCCTTCCAGCACAGATGGATGGTCATGGTCACTTGCCCACGGGAGGAAAAAGGAGATGCTGATTTTTTGTTTGTAGCTGTAACACACCTTGTTTTGTTCCCGCGTGTGGTTTTTCGAAGGCGATGCGATGCCGAAGGCAAGAAGACACACAACACTGACATTGGCTATACTATGAATATTGAATGTTACATAGATGTCCAAGAGTCGCGACGACAGCCCAACCTTTATAAACAAAACGGTTGCCTAGCATATTTCCCTCCACACGACACGTTCTCTATCAGAGAAACACACACACACACGCCCCTCGTGCTCTTCGTGTGTATGTGTCGGCTGTTGGGAAAACGCACGCATTTGGCAGTTCATTCCGATTTCGGACGCGTTACTGCAGGAACAAATCATGGCTCTATTTGTGTCCATGAAAGAAAGAGTGCACTAATTTCGGGAAGCATTTCGCCCGATCATCAGAGTTTCTCATTTTCCTTAATATCCACTCGATGACGCACGCACGCCGAATACAGAAAAAAAAATGTAATGCAGCCGGCGATACCCACACCCAACTTGTTTATCCTCACCTACCCAGCTGCGCATGTACAGAAACATATTGTTTCTTGCCGTGGGATCAGATCCACTCTTTAATATTGGGGGGATCCTGATCGTCCCTGGTATTGTTCTTTTCTATTTTGCGCATCCTCTTTTTCCTCTACATCTTTGTCGCTGACGAACAGAGTCGGTCTTAAAAGTGAGGCTCGAACCGGATAACAAACTGAGAAGCACCATCGGTAATGAGTCCATAAGTAGCCGAGAACAGTGCCGCAAAGCCCAGCAGAGTCCGTCCAAAGTGCAGCTTGCTCCAGCGTCTGAGCAAAACGTCTGCAGTGCCGTCATCCTTGTTGTGCTTGCGAATGTCCAGCAGTTTCTTGCTGACAGGGACCAGGAGCAAAGAGGTGTAAGGGATCAGGGATGCCATGATCGCGGCGCTGTACAGGTAGAAACGGTTCTCGGTCTTGTAGAACAATCCTGCTCCACTGAGTGCGCCCAGGGCGACAGACGTGATCTGAGTGCCTATTTCAGTTGACATTCGACGTTAAGGGACATGGGATAGAAAGATTGTTAGATATGGGTAATGCCTGAATGCGATCCCAAGTATCAATTGGAGAAAGAGTGGCTGTATTTCCGTCCTACCTTTCACCTTGTGAAAGATCTCGGACCACACAGCAACGGAGCTGGCAGTGGAGAACTTGGAAAGCGCAGGCATCAATGCGTTGGAGTAGAAGAAGGCATTTCCGGCATAGATGCCAATGGATGCCACCGCGACAAACTTGCCGATTAGCAGTGTGTTGGAGTGATCAGCAACTCGCTGAATATGGGCTTGGAAGGACATATTTTTGTGGTCACGTTTAGTTGGTCTCTGATATGGATGCGAGGGAGTGAGGGTCGACGACGGGGGAGTGGGATGGCAGGGGTGGGAGGTCGGGTTGGATAAAGAAGGAAAAGAGAAAAGAAGAAAGAAAAAAAGCAGAAAAAAACATGAGCCGAGCGCACTATTTGTGCCGTCCATGTCCCTTTTCTTCTGTCCCAAACCCAACGGTCTCTCTCTCTCTTTCAGCTAATGCCGTGGGAGTGTGCGAGTCCCGTCCCACCTTGATCTCGTGACTGTCTCAATTGCCCAACCTTTTTTTTCTTTTCTTGGCTTCTCACTCCATTCATTCACTCCTCTACAACACACCAGAAAGGTTCTCCCACATCTTCGTCCCACTTCATCCCACCGTCTTCCTCTTCCTTCGACCCATCGCTTTCGCAAAGGAAACCCACCGAAACAAGTAAACCTCAGGACTTGCTCAAGAACAAACATGGCCTCCATAATGCCGTTCCCCAATGTGGCAACCCATCGCAGGTTGCCCCATCTCCAGAACTCGCACAAGGAAGTTGCCCCACAGAAAATCCCTCAAGACGGGGCAACAACCACAACTGCAGCCACAGCGACACATATACAACACAGCCGTAGCCAGGACCAAACAGACTCGCCTCTGCAATTGACTGGACCCGACACCAAGAAGAACAACCTGTTGTTGAACGAATCCATGACGCCCCAAAGCTCCAAGAATCTACTCCAAGATAGCCATAGCTCAAGCGATTCATCCTCCAGGTCACCTCAGATGGCGTCTCCTTCGTCCTCTCGGTCCAGCACCTCACCCTCACTGTCCTCACACGACTCCAAGATGATCAAGACGGCCCTCTACGACGCCTTTGGAGTCCTGTACCATCCCTCCGCACACACGAAGCACTCGCTGTCGACAGCAGCTGCAGCGCTGCGTTCCGGTGACGTGACACCACTGATGGGCGTCTCACCAGGAGGATCGCCTTTGTTGCAGCCTCAACCAGGCACCTCGGCCCCGATCACTCCACTGGAGCTCTCGGACGAGAACACGGCGGCAGGGTACTTTGGCCTTCAGATCTCTTCGCCATCCACCGTATCCTCATCAGGAACAGGAGCTCCGTCGTCACACGGCTTGCACCCATATTCGCGTCATCACAATCATCACCATACTTCGAGCCATCTTAACCAAACCTTTACGCCCGAGCAGACGTCGCCGTCCGGCCATCGATCGGGATTCGCCTCACCTTTGTCGCTGTCGAGACGATCCTCGGTCGATCAACGAGCATTCGACCCCTCCAAGGACCCAGAGCACCACCCTGTCCTCAGCTCATTACAGTCGCTCAGTCTGACGCATCCACCCCAATACTATCATCCGCATATGGGACACGATCTTGGACATGATAAGGTTTCCATCAACCCACCGGAAGTGGCCATGGAGGTGAAAGTAGTGGTGAGACAGCCGACTCCCCAGGAAGCCCAACAAGAGCCAAAAGATACTACAGCCAAGACGTTGGAGCGAGTTGCGCCATTGCCTCCCAAGCCCAGTCCTTTCCCCATGGACCAAGGCGACTCAATATCGCAGTTTGGAAACGAGCAAGGCCTGATTTGAAGAAAAGCTGTTGGGGGAACTCATAGTCGCAATTCTTGTACAAAATAGAGCCAACACCACAGAATATAAAAAAAAAAAAAAAAAAAAAAAAAGTAAACGATGCTCGATGTTGTTTATGCTTAAGAATTGTTTTGCTACAAAGAAATGCAGGGATCCTCTGGCTCTCACGCTTCAGCTTCGCCCTGGAAATCATCCTTTGCAACCTCTGTGACTGAATGAATGAAGTGCTCAGGTTCACTAGTTTCGCCCGATTCCTAGTCCTGGCCCTGGTCCACTTCCTCTGCTCTATGTCCACCCTCACCCTCCTCCTCGTCGTCGTCACTTGCCCGTATCCGTCTCATTCGTCCAGTCAGGCCACTGCGCTGCCTCGTTCACCTGGATTTCCTCGGCCGTCGCAAACTGCCTTGCAAGCGGCGCCGGGTACGTGTTCTTGCCCTCCACGCCGACCAGACCCTCCAATATTTTCGCCGTTGTGTCGTTGCCGCCCATGCGCGCCACCAGCTGTGCCCAGTACAGGGACCGCGGAGCCTTGCTCAGGTCGGACGCTTCCGGCATCAAATACGTGGCATCATCGCCCGGGAACTGGACGGTGCTCGCGCCCGTGTGGCCTTGGAAGCCAATCACCCAGTTTGTCCCGCCGGGGGGTGACTGGAACGTGGCTATCTGTTTGGCGGCGCAGCGGAAGACCACGTGGAAGACGCCCGCCCAGCCTTGCCCGGTCCCCATCCAGCCGCGGTTGCGGACGTTAAGGGCGTTGCTACGGATGTTGTCGTAAAGAGATCCTGTTGTCCAACGGTCTATTTTTTTTTTGGAATAGGTGGATCCGATCCGGAAAAAAAAATAAGCATCGATAAAAAAACAAACGATACGATTAGTACATCTTGCGTGTTAAGTTTAAAGCACAGGATAGTACTTTTTTGTTGTTGTCGTTGTTAATAAAAAGAAAAAAAAAAAGGCAGATGGGAGCTGAGGGCTTACCATGTGGACCTGCGTCATTATTGGCACGGATCCCCTCAGAGTCGACAAAGACGTTCGGCCCAGCGGTCTTGGCCCCCGACATGAAGTCGTGTCGTGAATCACTCGCAAAACACCGCTTCACCAGGCCCATCTGGCCCTGGAGCATGTACATGTACCGTCTTCCTCCCTCAGACCGCAACGACACCGGATCTGTAATGCTACAGTCCTGGATCGTGGTATGCTTCGCCCCCGCGGCAGCCCTGATCCCCGAGGCAAAGTATCTCGTCCGAATATCGGCCGCCCAGCAGTGCTCACAGTGGTCAATCGTGACTGCGTACCAGGCGTGGTTCTCGTCCTCCGGGTTCGTGGGCGAGTGCTCGGACCAGAGCGCCAGATTCTCGACCCCAACGTCGTGCGGGATCGGGGTCTCGCGCTCGAGGTTGTAGACGATGCCGCCGCCGTAGATCGGGTCCATGTTCATGGTCGTCGGGATGTCAATCGTCAAGTAGCCAGGCTTCCAGTGTGGATCGTCTTCAAGGGGTTCGTCGTCTTCGTCGTCTTCGTCGTCATCTTCGTCTTCATAGTCGTCCTCGCTACCTCGCGCTGGTGAGTGTGAGGATTTGTTCTTCTTGCTGTGGTGGACGTGCTCGAAAAATCGGCTCTGGTCAGCGGTGTGACCATAAGGCGCCACAGAAGGATCCCAGGAATAACCAAGGTACTCTTTCTTTTCCTGATCAATCAGCTCCAGCCTCTTTGGATCGATCACATACTCCTGCTGGATCGCTAGTCGCGAAACATTCACCTCGGTCTTCTTCTTATACATCCCCTTCCGATTCTTCTTCTTGGCCATAAAGATCTGCCCTCCATGCTGGATCGCAAACTCTGCCGCCGACTTGGCCTCCTCTCTAGACCGTGGCTCAATCCCCGTGATCTTCCGCATATATCGCAACGAAAACTGGCGCGCGTCCCAGTTCATGGTCCGGGACGGGTCCTGCGGCCGCGGCGAGATATGGCTCGTGCCCAGTCGGTCCACCCAGCTGTCCTTGGCTTGCCGCTCAATCACCACCTTCTGCCCAACCCGGAACCGCGCAATGTCCTTCACGGGCACCCGGCGCGTCCCAACAGGGACATACTCGTCCGCCACGGGGCTCATGTGCTCATCCCGGATGATCAGAGGGTCCTTGGGCGTGATTTCCTTGCTGTTGCCGTACTGGGCTAGGTACTGCGGCGTGCCCTGGAACGTCGGATCGAGCAACCCGTGCAGGAAAATAAAATCGTGCCGAAAGTCGCCCGTGGCAATGAGGATCGTGCCGTTGGCTTGGTTGCCCTCGCCACGGAGGACGACGCCACTTTTCTTGAGGATCAGAGATCCGGCAATGCGGTAGAATCCAGCCTGGAGGAGGACGGCCCCACGGGCCTTGATCGTGGACCCGTCGCGGAGGGTCAGAGGCTGGAGGGGCTGATGGCCGACTTGGTCGATAGCGGCTTGGATCCGGACACGGTCGTCGACGAGCGGGTCGGTGGAGGGCTGGAGCGTGATCATGACGGGGACAGTGGGCAATGGCACGTTGCCATATCTGTAGCCACTGTTGAAAATGGACGAAGATGTAGAGGCAAGCCAAAAAAAAAAAAAAAAAAAAAAAAAAAAAAAAAAATACGATAGCAGGTGAGGAATTTGTGTCTGATAATTGAAAGCATTTTGATTCTTGTTGCCCTTACACTTGACTAAAGTCTGGGATCATGTTCCCGAACTGGTCTGGTGGAAAGTTGTTTGGCGGTGGAGTATACGGGTATGCTTGTTGAGCTATGTGATTATTGAGCAAGCGGCTTGTGTCGGAAGCTGTGGACAACAGAAACAAAAAGTTGAAGAGTATCAGTAGACGCGAGGTGTGGACTAAGGGTACAGCTGTAAAGTTTGTCTTATTTACAGTTATCGTTTCTGAGTGGATCTTCGGGGGCTATGATGCCTCCAGGTACTGTCGAGGGTTCAGGAATATTGGATGTAGGGGTCTGGGCATGGGAGATATGGGCCAAGAGTCCAGCGGCCAAGAGAAGTGAGGCCAGAGTGCAGTAGCGAGCACATTTGTGCGCTTTACTGCCAGGTTTCATTTTCGTGTAAAGCCCTGAAGTTGTGCGTGGGGTATGAAGGAGATATTGAACAAAAGGGAAGGAGAGATGCTGAGGGAAGAGAGGAACGTGTGTGTTTGAAAAATAATCAAAGGGTCGTGTCTAGGAATGATGTTTGTATGCCAATCTCTCCTGCCCAAGACTTTCAAGGAGGCTACACCAACATTGTCTAGCATGAGAGAACTGTCAATACAAAAAAACATCCAAAGTACCCGAACACCGTGTTTTTTGTAAATGTATTTTATTCGACCACCATCCAGCGGTCGCGTTTGTTGTAATTTAGATGATAGGTAGTAAAGTCGAGCAAGGGAGTATTTAGTGGTCATCACCGCCGTGGTGAGCATGGCCCTCCTTGCTAAGTCTCCACTCTATTATTACATTGTAAATAGGATGACAAGAGCAGTTGTCAGTTTCACGCATTAAACAGGGTCTGTGGTCGCGGCCGGACTACGCCGAGAGTCGCACAACAGAGGCGAAGCCTTCCTTATTCTGATCATTCGAATCGTCCTTGTCCATCATCCTTCTGCTCCATGCCTTTGGTGCAAAAGATCCATAACGTGCCATACAATACTCCTGAGAAAGTGTGTCATTTCTGACATTGCATATCGTCGACCTTGTCGCCAGCGTTCGATCCAGCTGATTGTCTGATGATCTAGGAACCGGAAGTTGAGGTGCATATCTCTGTGTTCTCCCTTGTATGTTGCGTCCTGTTATCCTTTATCGCATTTCCTGTCAAGAAACGAGCAAACGAGCACGTACGGTGGTTCTGCTTGCCCCAGGAGTACAAGCCGTAGGCAGCGCCAAAGGGGATGGCGATGTAGAAGGCCTGACCGGTGACACGGCGGAAAGTGTTGAAGACAGCCTGGTGCAAGGCGCCAGCAAAGGCACGCTGCTCATAGGGTGAAAGAGCGTAGATGGCAATACCGCGCTGCTTGGGGGCGCCCAAATGTCCCCACCAACCCATCCATTTTCCTATGAGTGCAGATTTGGTTCATTTCCGTTAGTCCATCGATTTCGGTGATTTCGTTGTTTGGTTTCCTGAATATTCCGGACATTAATGTTGAGCCATGAAGCAGCACACGCGCGACTCCATTGTCGCCTCGCTTCGCTTGTATCATTATTAACGTCATCAGCTTTGAGTCGAGAAGAAGTAGAGGCGAGGTAAAGGTGGCAGTGCATATATAAAGGAAGTGTGGGTTACCTCCAGCCATTTTAATGTATAGTAATGTGTGTGAGTGAAAAAGTTCAATCTGCATCAAAACGAGCTGGGCAACAACAAAAATAGTGCCGGACTCGAATATGTCACGTGACGCAAACATATCGTTCGCTCCCTCTCTTTTTCAGCTGATCCCCAACAACCCCCATCCATTCTTCTTTAACATCCATCCCGCCTCCCCTCTCCACTCTCCTCTCTAAACAAACTCATCATGTTCCGTGCCGTCAGATCTGCCTCGGCTATGGCCAAGGCCATGGTAAGGAGAAACCTGCTCAATATTCTACATCCGGGTGCATAGTCAAAAGGGAGAAAAGAAAGAGGACACCCAATACCCAAACCAGGGACCAAGATTTTTTTTATCTTGTTTTTTTTTTTGGTCCCTGAGCTACCGGACTGATCAGAGTGCTTCCCAGGACGACATGGCAACACGCACCACCACCATCGGCGTCAAAAACCAAGCACATCCCACACACCGACCGCGACATCTCTGATTTCTCTTCCCACGCAACAAAACCCGATGTGGGAACCCAATTGCAGTTCCGACCCAACAACTGCAACACCGACCAAATAGAAGAGGGAGCGAAAGCGCTCCCCACCCCCACCCACCGAGTACGAGTTGCGAGTACAGAGTACAGGGCATGTTGACCATGGATGGGTCGTATCCAGCCGAACCAGAACGAAGAACCCGAAAAAGCACTGTAGTTGGGTTGTTCCCATCGCATCGGCTCTCGCATCCACATCCCCGCGATTGTCTTTTTTTGGACCGTTTTCAGAATGGGGATGAACTCAAGCGCACAACCTTGTTTTTTGGATGTTCATGCTTGGATGGAGCGAGGATGAGAGATGTCGGCCGGTTGGTTCCATGTGACAGGCCCAGTATCGAATACTCACATATTGTTTCTTTGTAGCCCCGCATGAACGTTGCTGCCCAGCAGCAGAAGCGCTTCTTGTCCATCCACGAGTACCTCTCCATGGAGCTCCTCCAGAAGCAGGGCATCAAGACCCCTCGCGGTGGTGTCGCCAAGACTGGTGCCGAGGCCTACGAGGTTGCCCAGAAGCTCGGTAGGTTTTTTTTAACGAGAACAAAGGGATGGGACACCGGCTATCGACGGGAGGACATGTTTTAGGACATGTTCAATTCACACACGAAATCGATTTCGACACTTTTTCGTCCCCATCGCTTCATTGTCTCAATTGGACCGATATCGCCCTACGGACGAAGCACGTGTATTACGGTTATTCAACCTACACCCACACGAAAACAAGCGAGCACAGGAAAGAAGAAAAAAAATGCCATGAAGGTCTCTATTTTCTTTGGGGTCGAACATGGGTAACCAGGAACGACAACCATGAGAAGAAAATCGAGCTCAACATCCACAGCTCGATTGAAAAGAAACGTCATCCATCCTCGTCGCACCTATCCAACAATTGCAAGTATCTCTTGTACTAAACCAATCCTTGACTATTTTAACAGGAACCGAGGACATGGTCATCAAGGCCCAGGTCTTGGCTGGTGGTCGTGGCAAGGGTACCTTCGATTCTGGCTTGAAGGGAGGTGTCCGCACCATCTTCTCGTAAGTCACTCTATCCCTTGGATACCCTATGAGTGTGTTCTTGTTACCTTGGTGTTGTTTGTTGTGGTTAGATCAAGTATTTTTACTGTGCTCTGGAAGAATGACCTCGTCATGAAGACCAACAACAAACGCAAAGCAACAAGGGGAAGGAGGACAAATAAGAACGAGGAACATGTTGCCCTAAATCAAGACTTGGAATAGGATCCTCACCTAACTTTTCTTTCTTTTTCTTTTCAACAGTCCCCGCGAGGCCCAGATGTTTGCTGAACAGATGCTTGGCCACAAGCTCGTCACCAAGCAGACTGGTGCTGGCGGCAAGATCTGTAACTCTGTCTACATCTGCGAGCGCCAGTACGTCCGCCGCGAGTACTACTTTGCTGTCCTCATGGACCGCAAGTCCCAGGGCCCCGTCATGGTCGCCTCTTCCCAGGGAGGTGTTGACATTGAGTCGGTTGCTGCCGAGAACCCCGATGCCATCCTCCAGCTCCCTATCGACATCAACAAGGGTGTCGACCGCGCTGCTGTCCGTGACCTTGCCGAGCGTATGGGCTTCACTCCCAAGTGCGTTGATCAGGCCACCGACACCATGATCAACCTCTACGACCTTTTCATGCAGAAGGATGCTACCATGGTTGAGATTAACCCCATGGCCGAGTCTGCCGATCACGAGGGTAAGCAAAGGAGCAGAGAAGCAAGGGAGCAAAGAAGGAGAGGATGGAACTACAGGTGCCTATCATGATATACTAACACCTTTTTGTACATTACAAACTTGTAGTTATCTGCATGGATGCCAAGATCAACTTTGACGACAATGCCGAGTTCCGCCAGAAGGAGGTTCACGCTCTTCGTGATGTCACCCAGGAGGACCCCCGCGAGGTCGCTGCTGCCAAGTACAACTTGAACTACATTGGATTGGATGGTTCGATTGGATGCCTTGTCAACGGTGCCGGTCTTGCCATGTCGACCATGGATATCATCAAGCTGCACGGTGGTGAGCCCGCCAACTTCTTGGACGTTGGTGGTGGAGCCACTGCTGAGCAGGTCACTGAGGCCTTCAAGATTATCTCGTCCGACCCCCGTGTCACCACCATTTTCACCAACATTTTCGGAGGCATCATGTCGTGCCGTGTCATTGCCCAGGGTATCATTGCTGCTGCCTCCACCCTTCAGCTCCAGATCCCCCTCGTTGTCCGTCTCCAGGGCACTGAGGTCGATGAGGCCAAGAAGTTGATTGCTGAGTCTGGTCTCCGCATCATTACCTCTGACGACTTGGACGATGCTGCCAGCAAGTCTGTCAAGCTGAGCAAGATGGTCAGCATGGCTCGCGATGCCAAGATCAACGTCAGCTTTGAGTTGCCCATCTAAACAGAGAAAGAGAGAGAGTTGTATTATCCGTAGAAGAAAAATGAGGTGCACACAAAAAAGACGCATTATCAATATTTCCCCCCCACCCAAAATAAACATCCACCCATTCCAACTTGTCTATGTGTCTATATGTCTTTGGCTTGTTTCCAAGAAGTGTACTTGTACTTCCATTGGACTCGATAATTTGGATCTCAACGGCAAGACAACACTTGGCCGGATCAATTTCTTTCCTTGGAATTCAAGGATTGAGCAAGGCAAAAAGGCAGAGGAGAGACCTCATAGACCTCTCTCACTCGCATTCAGTTCATTTGTTCGTTAGCCCTGCAGGCACAGACGGACTATAAATACTGCTACCTTTACGGCAGGACCCTGCCTCTTCTTTTCTTCTTCTTCTCCTTTTCCTTTCCTCCTTGTGCAACCACCTTCGCAGGGTCACCCTGGTCGCTCCATTCCACACCGCAACCCAAATCGAACATCAATCCTCTTTTCCCTCTCCCGTCAGTCGACAAACATCCACGAAGACAAGAAAGAAACACTTCTGTTTGGATATCATCTTTCACCCCCACGCATCACCCCTTCGTTCATGTCGTCAACCATCGTCCCCTCCTCGACCCCCCACACCGATCTCACCAGCGTCCACGTCGTCCCTAATACCCCCTCCATCCGATCCATCAAACTCAAGAAGATGTCCATCCTCGACAGCGTTATTTTCTGTGCTGCCCTGTGTCTCGTTGCCGGCGTCGCCATTGCTTCCCAGGGCGCCATCAATGCCAAGCTGGGTGCATACTCTGGCCAGGGCCTCTCCTCTGTGATTGTGTTCTCCACTGGTGAGTTTCTCTTCCAGACTTTTCCTTTCCCAACTTCGTTGTCCGTTTAATTGCTCTGTGGGGCAGCCATAATTTCTTTTTGGACGTGCATCTCAGCCTCACCCTCTTTTTTTTGGAATCAAAACAAAAGCAAAGAGTGGCCCACTGAACCAATCGGGCTGAGGATACCCCACCACTTTTTCTTTTTCTTTCTTTCTTTCATGAATGAGGGGAAGTGAAGGGTGTATCTTCTCCATAGTACCAGCATTCACCTATCTGGCTTGCAAAAAATGGGTCCACCCCTCTCGCACCTTGTACCTTCTCGTTCATGTCTCGTCCACGTTTTGCTCATACCTCTTTATCTCTCTATCTATTCTGGAATATGCACTTCCCCTCACAAAATTCTCCTCGTATAATTCAACAGGCGCTGTTGCATCCATTGTCTATTGGCTCATCGAGGTCGAGGGCCGCCCACCGGCCAACCTCCCCAAGCTCATGGCCGCCGCCCCCTGGTGGGCCTGGACCGGCGGTGTCATTGGCGCCATTTTTGTGATCATCACCATTCTCGCGATCCCCAAGCTCGGTGCCGGCACGACCACGGCCATCATTGTCTGTGCCCAGTTGATCTTCTCATGCGTCATCGACCACTTCCAAATCTTTGATATTCCCTTCAGACAGTATACCATCTGGCGCGGCCTGGCGACCGTGGGCTTGATTGCCTGCGTCTCTGTCATTGCCAAGTTCTGAAAGGATCGGAAAAAAACTGTACTATATACACACATCTTAAAAAATATAAAATGAATACCACCAAAGCAACGGCGAGGAGAGAGCACCTCCAATGTTTGCATATGCTGATATGGGTTCAGTCCAAAACGAAACGAAAAATGTAAAGAGCGACTCGCTTTTTCCAAACTCGACACACAACCCCGCATTTAAGGTGATATGTACAATAAACGGTTGTTTTGGTTCGATCGACGCAAAAACACAGCACCATCATCGTCTATCCTGGTTCAAGCCCCGCCCTTCTCTGTTCGCCTCGTTGATGTGACCCCGGAGACAATCAGGGGGAGAGAGGTAGCCCACTTTTGATCCGTATTCGGTTGACGATGTGTGTTTCGCTCAGTGAATGCGACCGCTCTAGTTTGAGGTGTCGTACAGGTCTCCCCACTTTCAAAACCTAGAATATGCACCGCATATTCTGCGTGGTAGGAGGGAAGCATATTTTGCCTGAATCTTACCACAAACAACAATCACACAACGATGTCTGTGAATGGTACCATCGATCTGTTTTATCATGAAGGTGCAAGAAATAAGGCCGGAGCAGAATATCCTTGTCCCCTGGAGCATATGTTCGTTGAGGGTGCAAATGGTCACACCAATGCCCTATTTCGCTGAACAGAGGCAATGAAGAGGAGTGTTTTTATATGCACAAGGACAAGTGACAGTCCCATCCTCTTTCGTATGCATCTACAATTCTGTGCAGCGGCTAACTTGATGCATGTCAGAGGCCCATGGGTACTGACTTCCCGTTAAGTGAACAAAGTACGAGTGACTCAGTGTGAATGGCTGGATCCCTGGAGGTGGTGTGAGTGCACTGTCGCTGCTATGGCCTATCTTGTCATGGTGTCTTTGGGAACTCAAAAATACAAAGCCCCCCCCCCCCCCCCCTATGCTGCACGACTTGGATCGCTTCCAGGTTCAACTAGCGAGCAAAGAAACGTTAGCGTCGAAAAGACCATTCGGCGTCCATCTAAGTCAAGGTGGCTGCATACGCCATATGTGTAGCAGATGTGTAGTCTGCAAAGTCAACTTTAAACGGATTTAGAACCGAGTAGAGAAATATATATAAGAACACAGACTTGCCACATTCTATCCTTCTTTCGATCTTTGTCCTCACCCATCTCCACCCAATAGCGCCTTTCGCCTGATTCAGGAAGAACAAAAGGACAGGATATCGAAGATAGCTCACTGCCCAAGAGTTTTCCTTCCTTCCACAACACATACATGGATCACCACTTCAACCCACCGTCGATCCCACTCAAGCCACCGCTCTTTGTCATGGGCAATATCACAACGGCGACCGACCCCACAGAGGCCTGGATCGAGTTCATCCTGCAGCACGGTGCCTTCAACTTATTACTCGGCATCCCTGCCCTGGCGGCCTGGTTCGCTATCAACTACCGGAGCAAGCAGCTGGAGAAGCTTCGACCACATTCATACGGTCGTACAGCACTCATCTTCTGGCCATCACAGATCTTTATCTTCCTGGCATGCTTGTCGTTGGTCGGGCTCCTTGTTGCATTGGGGTGGGAGACGACGAATGGCATGTGGTCAGGGGCGTTCCTCATGTTATTTTCATGGGTATAAACAATCTTGCAGACATTTCATTTTGTTCCGATCCAGCTGCACCTCCAGATGCTGATCTTTAACAAAGCGCCTTTTTCTATATTGTTTTAGCACCAAGCTCTGTACCTGAACAGAAACGAGCATCGGTACAAGACCCGGTCGTCCGACACTCTTTTTCTCTGGTACATCATCACCATCATACTCAACCTCATTGCGATCTACATCCTCCATGACCAGGCATCGGCCTTGCCCAAACTGCTCGTCCCGACCATCATCCAGTACCTCGCCCTCTTCGCCGGCTTCATCACCCTCGGATTCGTGGTCGAAGCTTGGCCACGATCCAACACCAAGGTACAAGCTCTCGCCCGCGAGACCGAGAACCTGAGCGAGTACGACCTGGCCAACCTGTGCTCCCGCCTCACATACCACTACGTTGATCGGATCGTCAGCCTGAGCGCCAAGCGACCCTTGGTCCCCGCAGACATTGATCACACCACACCAGACTACTTGCGCACAAACGCCAGCTACAGCAGAGTCTCGCAGGCGTGGGAGGATGAGGCTGCCAAGGCCAAGGCCACGAACGGCAAGTACACCCCATCCTTCTTCTGGACCGTGATCCGGGCCTACAAGGCCCGTGTCCTCGTCAGCTTGTTTCTGCGCTGTGTGGCCTTCCGCCTGCCGTTCCTGACCCCGATCCTGTTCAAACAGCTGCTGGCCTTTATCACTGACTACCACCGGGCCACAAACAGTGGCCAGGAGGACGTGCCTGCACTGAGGGGAGGTCTGGTGATCGCCTTTGCCCTATTTGCGATTAACATGGTGGGCACGGTTCTGGGGACGATGGCGCTGCAGTGGTCATACGACTTTGGAATGCTGGCCCGCGGGGCGAGCATTGCGATGGTGTACCGCAAGGCGCTGAAACTGTCGCCTGCAGCGCGGCAGAAGAGCACCCTGGGCGAGATCACGAACCATATGGCGGTAGATGCCGAAAAGTGGATCATCGGATCGAGTTTCATGCCGGCCATATTCTTTGTGCCAGTGGATATCGCCATCTCGATGTATTTGTGTAAGTGGTGTGAGTGTGGGCAAATCGGTGCACAAAATGGCGTCAGTTTAAATTTTTTTCTCATCTCTTAAAATGTTTTTCTTTTGCCCTTCTTTCCCCTCGGCTTTTTTTTTAAATAGTGTACCAGCTGTTTGGATGGTCGTCCGTGGCAGGCTTAGTCGTGGTCGCAGTGGTGGTACCATTGAATGCAAAGATGGCCAGTTTCTTGAACACCTTCCAGGACGAAAAGCTCAAGTGGATGGACACCCGTATCCGAGCATTGACTGAAATCTTGTCGTCGATCAAAATCGTAAAGCTCTATGGATGGTAAGAAAAATAATGTTGAAAAACAAACAACCAGACTATATCCCGATCACGACATCTTACGCGCTTCTCTCTTTTATCCAGGGAAGACGCCTTCCGGGAAAAGATCGAGGCTCTGCGGTCCAAAGAACTCCTGGCCCACAAGCGATTCGTCACCATCCGTGCCGTCCTCGCCATTGTCTTCTCGTCCGTGACTCTGTTGATGGCTCTGGCGACCTTTTCTCTCTATGCCACGATCGGCGGTCCTGGCGGAACACCCGGAAAAATGACGGCCGAAGTCATCTTTGTCGGCATCACCCTGTTTGGTATCCTGAATCGCCCCCTCGGCCGCGTCACTATGATGATCTCACAGACCATCGCCGTCACTGTGGCCTGTCGCCGAATTCAGAACTTTTTGTTGCTCGAAGAGATTGACACCACCATCGTTCACCGATCTGACAGACAAGGACCCTCAGAAGACTCGTCGCCAGCAATTGCTGTCAGTATTCAGAAGGGAACTTTTACCTGGGAGAAGCCAGTCGAGATCACCTCACTGACTGAGACAAATGACGAGAATTCACCATTGTTGTCCAGAGCTGCCAGCCCTATTGTGTCTGGCCTTCCTACTCTTAGAGACATTGAATTGAATATCAATGACGGGAGCTTGACAGCCATCGTGGGAAGGATCGGCCAAGGCAAATCGTCACTCCTCAGTGCCCTCATGGGCGATATGTACAAAGTCGATGGTGTTGTCAGAGTCTTTGGCGACATTGCTTACGTCCCCCAGCAAGCCTGGATCATCAACGCAACCCTCAAGGACAACATTCTTTTCGGTCAACCCTTTGATCAGGAAAAATACGACCGCATCGTCTTTGCCTCCGGACTAGTGCCTGACTTTGTCATGCTCCCTGCGGGCGACCAAACTGAGATTGGTGAGCGCGGCATTAACCTTTCAGGAGGCCAAAAGCAGCGTGTCTCTCTCGCCCGTGCAGCCTACCAAGATGCCGATGTTTACTTGTTGGACGACCCTCTCAGTGCTGTGGATGCTCATGTGGATCAGCATTTGTGGAACCACCTCATTGGACCGAAGGGTCTGCTCAAGACCAAAACCCGACTTCTGGTGACTCATGGCGTCCACCACCTGGAGCATGTCGACCAGATTGTTGTCTTCAAGGACGGCTCCGTCTCCGAGACGGGACAGTACCAGGAGCTAATGGAGGCTGGTGGATCGTTCTACCAGCTGATTAAGGAGTACTCGGTCAACGTGAGCACACGCCAGGCTGATCAAGAGGAAGAGTTCATCACGGATGTCGATCCCGGCAGCGGCAGCAGCAGCAGTGGTGCAAGCATCATCCCCGAAGGGAACGAGGACAAGAAAGTTGAAAAGGAGGGTAAAGGCAACTCTGGAGCAGGTGAGCTGGTTGCTGTTGAGAAGATGCAGAACGGAAGAGTCAGCTGGAGCGTCGTTCAGACCTACTCCCGTGCTGCGTAAGTTTTTTTTTTTCGAGTTTGTTGTTGCAACCACTGGCCTAACGAATTGGGTTTGATGGTGTCCTTTTTTTCTCTAACGATACACACTCATGAATATACATTTATAGGTCTTACTTTAATGCAGTCAACTGTCTTCTTCTGTTCATCCTTGGACAGGCCGCACACATTGGCACAAACTTGTGGCTGCGGTACTGGATCACAGATACTGACACGAGTAAAGAGAACCATGAAGGCCGACCCGTGGCGTTCTACCTACTGGGCTACGCCTTCTTTGTCTTGCTTTTCATGGTACTGGATGTGTCTGCCAATTACTCGGCCGAAGTCATCTGTGGCATCCGCGCCTCGCGAGTTCTCTTCCAAAGGCTTCTGGTTAGGGTTCTGCAGATGCCAATGTCCTTTTTCGATACCACTCCATTGGGACGAATCATCAATCGCCTGTCCTCTGACATTGACGCCATCGATACGCAGCTCCCAAACGAGATGAACGACCTCCTTCGGTTCCTGGCCATGATTGCGGGCACCTTCTTTGTCATTGCCTACTCCACCCCTGCGTTCCTGATCATGATCCCGCCTCTGGGCTTTGTCTACTTCCTCATCCAAGATCACTATATCCGTTGCTCTGCCTCCATGAAGCGCCTCTACTCCGTCTCCAAATCCCCCCTATACCAACACTTTTCCGAATCCCTCTCAGGCGTCTCCACCATCCGTGTCGTCCGCGGCCTGCAAGACCAGTTCGTGGCACAGAACGCATCCCGCGCCGACACGATCGTCAACCGCCTTAACATCTACGCCTTGAGTAACCGATGGCTGTCCACCCGAATCGAGTTCCTGGGTAACGTCACCATCCTCTTGGCCTCGGTGCTCGCGGTCCTGAACGCAAGGACCCTGGACCCGACCCTGTCGGCCTTGGCCCTGACCTACGCGATCAACATTGTGGGGCAATTGACCTATTTAGTCCGCACCGTCAACGAGGTGCAGAACCTGCTCGTGTCCGTCGAGCGTGTGGACGAGTATTCAGTGAAACCCATCGAGGCACCCCGAGTCACAGGCGTGGCGCTGCCCGAGCGCTGGCCTGAGCAGGGGCGTGTTGTGTTCAAGAACTACTCGGCGCGTTACCGTGTGGGGCTGGATCTGGTGATCAGGAACGCGTCGTTCGAGGTGCTGCCCGGGGAGAAGGTCGGCATTGTTGGAAGAACGGGCGCAGGAAAGTCGTCTCTGGCCCTGGCACTGTTCCGGATCGTGGAGGCGGCGGACAGCTACTGGGCCCTGGCGAGCGATCCGTTGATGGAGGGCAAGAAAGTTGATTTTGATGATATCCAGCTGGGCAATGCAGGTGGGTCAATCGAGATTGATGGCGTGGACATCTCGACATTGGGATTGAGGGATCTGCGCCAGCACTTGGCGATCATTCCGCAAGACCCAACACTGTTCGCAGGCACAGTCCGCGAGAACTTGGATCCATTCAGTGAGGTCTCGGATGCGGATCTGTGGGAGGCACTGGAACGTGCACATTTGAAGAGCTATATCTCTTCACTTGCTGGCGGACTGTCGTATGAGGTTGCCCAGAATGGAGACAACTTTTCAGTTGGTCAAAGATCACTGATCTGCTTGGCTCGTGCTCTTCTTCGCAAGACCAAGGTCCTGATCCTGGACGAAGCCACCGCTGCAGTGGATGTAGAAACTGACGACTTGATCCAAAAGACAATCCGCAAGGAGTTCAAGGACCGGACGATCCTGACGATTGCGCACCGCGTCAAGACGGTGATGGACTCGGACAAAATCCTGGTGCTGGAGAAGGGCTGCGTGAACGAGTACGATTCGCCCAAGGAGTTACTGAAGACCAAGAGCTCACTGTTTTATAGATTGGCACAAAAAGCTGGCGAAGTATAGACGCAAACAGAAAAAATAAGCAAGAGGCGAACACGTCTAATAATATACCACAAACTTATCCACTGCTTCGCTCTCTATTAATTTGCTCCGATCACGTATTCCTTGATTTCATCTTTTTTCCCGTGCTTGAAAGCCGAGCCGTCTTTTGTTTTTTCTCCACCTGGTCTCTCATGTATGACTGGTCAGGTGCAGATCCAGGCGCAAGGGGAAGAGAAAAGAACCCTTTCCTCCTCCACTTTGTCAAAAGACGCTTCTAAACAGGCAAAACAATAATTTATTTTCTTGAAAGCAAAGCGAACAAATATCTTTTTTTTAGCGGTTCAGCATCCTTCTGACATCTGCCTTCAATCGATCCGACTCGCTCAGCGCCTGGTCTACCGATTTCGCCACTGACGAGATACTCGAGTTGGCCCGCGACTGTGCCTCACGACTTGCCATCGTCACCGTTGCTCCGGACACGCCCGCCTGTAGGGCCTGTGAGCGCGCATTTCCGATCGCCGACGTCGCCATCGACCGTGACCGCAGCGAAGTTTTAGACACGGCCGTGTTGCCCATCGCGCCAACCCCTGTCACGTTCGAGGGTAGGCCTGCCGCAATCGGCGTGCGCAAGCTGGCAGCAGCAGCAAGGCGTGAGGACGGGTTCGCAGGTCCACGCCCAGTGCCCACACCGCCGACCAGCGAGCTTGTTGTGCCAGAGGGAGGGCCATTGTTCTGAGAGAGGCTGCGGCTCAAGAACGGCTTGACGGTCGAGACCAGTTCCGTGAACGATTCAGTGATGGCGCCGACAGCCAAGGTGGCCGTCGAGGGTGAGTTGGAGACCGGGAGAGGAGGTGAAGAGATGGCAGTGACAGTTCCGTTGGAAGAAGACATGTAGCTGGACTGACGGGTCAAACCACTAGGTCCAATCGAGGCGGAACGCATCTTGCTCTCCATAATGTGCTGCTTCATAGCTGAGGGGGTCATGGGCTGGTCGTGGCCATGGCCGCCGAGTCCGTTAGCGGTTGAGATGGCGAGCGATCGGCGCTTGGCCTGTGTAGACTGTTGGCTGGTGCGTGGTGAAGTGGTGACAGACGAGGCCGCTCCAGGGAGCTGAGTGTTGTGCACCGACGCAATCTCAAACAGCACATCCGACGTTGTGCCACTGGTCACCGCCTCGTGCAGATCGTTTGCTGTCTTGCGCCACTTGTCCTCCCAGTACACCGAAACCCGGCGCCACTTCTCGATCTGGTTCTGGAGCTCCAGCTTCATAAAGTCCTTCTCCATGCGCAACTTGCGGTTCCAGTCCTGGGCCTTGAACTTGTCCTGGCGCTCCTTCTCAATTTGATTGTTTTGCTCCTCTTGGATCTTTTCGAGCAGCACACGGAACTCGGAACGGAGGGTGGACACAGTGGGCGACTTGATCGGGTCGTTGTTGTTGAAGGACTTGATGCCCAAGAGCATCGACCGGTAGTGCGTCAGCTGTGTCTGGAGCTCGTTCACTTGGCGCTTGAGAGTGTTGGCCAAGGCCTTGGCGCCGATCGCCTGGACCTGGATGTCCATAAAGTGCTGCACCACCGTATTGTAGTCAAACAGGACTGATTCGAGTTCACGGCGGATGGTTTTCAAGAGCCCACCATCAGCCTTGGCGGCCGTGAGCTGCTTCTGAGTCGTGATTAGGACACGGTCCTTGGCTTCGAAACGCGCCTTGACCACCTGCATCTCGCGTTCGAGAACGCCCTTCTTCTCGAGCATCTCCTTGTGGAGGGCCTGGTACTTTGTGGACTCGATCCGTGCGCGGTCCAGGCTGCCCTCAGCAGCAGCGAGCTTGTCCTGCAGATCGTATTTCTTCATCTCGAGGCTCTCGGCGTGGGCCTCCGAGTTGGTGAGGGCGACACGGACGTCGTGGAGAGTGACCTCAAAGGCCTCGATACGGCGCTGCAGGAGCGAGCACTCGACCTGGGACATTTCGAGCTTTTGGTGCAGCTTCTTGTTCTCGTCGACCAGATCCTTGTTGGACAGAGACGAGGCGTCAAGGTTAGAGGACGAGCCATAGTCGTCGGAGCTCATCGTGATCTTGACCATGGCGGCAAGGCGAGAGCGATCCGACTCGAGCGAGTTGACCTGTTCGATCAGGCGCTTGCGCTCCTTGTCTGGGCGGGCACCTTCCATACCCTGCAGGAGTGACGAGGTTGAGGTCGACAAGAGCTGGAACTGGGCAGCCTTGAGGCGCAAACGGTTTTTGAGAACCTTGACCTTTTCGGACTTTTGTGCCCAGAGGTCCTTCTCCTTGTCAGACTGGACCAACTTGAGCTCGACACGCTTCTTTTCGCCCTCGGTTTCCTCAAGCATCAATTTGAACAGTTCCTTCTCGGCCTCGGCTTCTTCGAGCTGGTTCACCAGGGCTTGTCTCTCCTTGGCCGGGTCCTTGGCCTGGGCCGTCAGTTCCCTGTTGGCCTTCTCCAGGGCCTCGATCCGCTCCTGGCTCTCTTTCTCGAGCTCGAGCCGCGAGGACTCGGAATCGACCAGCTGCGCCTTCATGCGCTTGTTTTCCTGCTCGACCAGGTTGAGCTTGGCGTCCTGGATACGCTTCTCGGCCATGACTCGGTCCCAGTCCTGCATGATCTGCTCCCATTCGGCGGTCTCGCGCACTTGGGGAGAGTAGGTCGAGAGCCGCTGGTGCAGCTTGCGGGTGGCGGGAAGGTCGTCCATCGCGTCCTGAAAGACGTCTTCACCATCTTCAGCGTCGCGGAAGGAGAACTTTTCGTCCGAGTCCGTGGAGGGTGTGGCGGGTCCAGACGGGGTTGAGGCGTGTCCATTGGTGAGGACGTCGTTGCCAATGGCAACAATGGCGTCAGAGGGGGTCAGGTTGGTGTCGCCAGTCGAGATCTTGGATGGTGGAGTAACTGGAGTAACTGGAGCTGGTTCCACCTCAGGGGTGGCGATATCGGGTGTATCGACGACCATGAGTTGTAGACGGTTTCTTTTTAATGATAGTAATGAAAGTAGTGGGGGTGATCGGTTGGTAGGGTGGTAGGTGTTCGTTTCGCTCTCTTCCTCCTCTTTCTAAAGCAAAAGACAAAAAGAAACACGATTAGAATCCTGGGTGCTTGACTGCCTGGACTGGTCAGGCAAGATGTCTTTATCCTTGTCCTTGTCTTTGTCCTTGTCCTTGTCCTTGTCCTAAAGTGTGTCTGTGCCTGAAAATCAATCACCTCCACAAATATTATTCTCCGCTTGAAAGAAGTCGGCACAATGCGTTGTACATTGTGTCCTTTGCTCCCAATGAACTTGCAAATGGAGCCAACAAACTCATCTGCACAGCTCTCATTCCTGGTCCCGTTCTGTCCAAAGTGAGGGACGACTTAGTTGCTAGTATGGGGTGGGTGCGGAGCAAGTACTGTTCGTTAAATTAGGTCTTTACCTAGATATATATGTACAATTGGGTATGGGGGGATTGTTCAAGAGAGAAGATGGGAAATGAGAGGAAATGAGAGGAAATGAGGACAAGAGGAGGATGAAAACAAAAAAAAAAGAAAGAAAGATGATGGTGAAGATGGCAATGAGTAACCAACAGAAAGGAGGCCGAGCGAACCAACGGGAACAGACCCAAAGGTATATACTTTTTGTGCGTGGTACAAATGCAAAGTACTCCAACTGACAGGGCGCGCACACGCATATTCGACTCTCAAACAACCGTGGCAGGTTTATGCGTGCTTTGTGCGTTGTGGAGTGGGCCCCCCCTTCGTTTTGAGTTGCACGAGCACTTTTTCTTTTCACCCGAGATGCAATCCAATTTGAACCACACACACAGACACACATGTTGCGCTTTCTTTCTTCTTTGCTCATGTTTTTTTCACTTTGTTTCTTTCTCGTGTTCAAACGACCTTGTCCCCTTTGTCGAGCTCTCAACTCTACTGGGTGCACCATGAGTATCGGAATACAACTTGGTGAACGCCCACCTGTCTCTCCACCTCTACTGCCACGTACATTGACCTTTTTTTTTTTTTTTTTTTTTTTGCCCGACATCGACCAACAATAAAGAATCCTTGCTGCATTGGGCACACAATAAATTAGAGAGACAGCGCACATGGTCTCCCTTCCTCGAAAGTGCTGCTGTAATAAGCGCATGCATTAGTATTCTGTCTCGAATGTCGCCCTTGACAGTCATCAGCCCAAGAACGAGACTGGCATGATGCGAGCAGCACATGTGGGTGCATGGATATGCGGATATGTTTAATCAACTTGTCTGTCTCATCCCACAGACACATTAGAGTCCCAGTGGAGAAAGAAAGAGCTCTCGGTCTCTCCGCCCCTCTGTCTGTCTCTCTGTGTTGGTCTGTTGGTCCACTCCACTCCACATGTCAGCCAAACGACAGACAGACTGACAGACAAAACAGACAGACAGAACTGGCAGACACACAGACAGACAAACCTAAAAGACGGGATTCTCTGTCCCCTTTTTTGTTCTGTGGGCGAGAGCCCTTTTTGCGTGTGGGAGTGGGAGGGGCGGGCCTCTGTTCTTTTTCTTCCTTCTCTCTTCTTCTTTTGTACTCGTTCTACTCGTTCTAATATCCATGCTAGTCCTTACCCTCCATGAGGTGGCGTAGGGTCAACACCGACAACCCTGGTTTATAGTTCCGGTCTATTGACTCTGTTCCCACAGAGACCATGGATCGCCTCCCTCCCTCGAATGGTGTTCACCGAGACAGTCTTCAGCTAAAGGCGGCTCAAGAGCTCTGTTCACTTCGAAGAGGTAGCTGTTACCTTTGCGCCTTCTTGCTTTTCTTCGCTTACACATCTTTTTCCAAAACTTCAGGACTACCGTCGCACGAACATTAAACAGAGAAAGAAGATGGAGAACCAATGGGGAATACCGATCGAAATTTTGTTATTTATTTTCTCCACAGACACACATCACACACATATGTGTGTGAGCCTTTTCTTCTTGGTTGGCATAGCAGGCAAAGAAAAGGTGACTACTTTTGGCGCCTACGTACTTTGTATCTGGTCTGTTATCCCAACTGTTGTGCGGCTGGAGGCAACGGAGGCAATGGGATCCCCGGACCCATCCTGATGACAATCTTGTCAGAGCCGGGGGGTGTCCTGTCTTGACGCTCTTGAAGGGATACATCCTTGGTGTTTCCATCGGTGGCCTCAAGTGTGGGCAAGCCACCTTCTCCTTGCTTCGGATCTGGAGGAGGGGCTGCCAGCACCGCACAGAGTAGGATAGCCATTCCAAAAACGTGTCGACGCATTTTTTGTTCTTGTGAGAGTGAGAGTTGGGTCAAAACAAAAAGGGAGGAAGAAGAGAAAGGTCAAGGTGCAAGGTGCAAGGGACTCGTTCAATTCTTGCGTTCTCTCGAGGTCTCGAGGAATGTTGAATCCCCTGGATATGTTCAAGATTGGGCTAAAGAAAACCACTAGTAGCAATGTACATCTTCACTGCCAACCTATCCACGATGTCGCATATTACCAAATCGAGCAACAGCACAAGAGGAAGCACCCAACGAGGATCCTCCCAGTCTCTTTCTGTGCATACACGCCGTAACGGCAATGTCGTAACTATTCACTTAGCGACCAAAGCCAGGCAGGAAGAGGAGAACAGGAGCAGTGAACGATGAAGCTGAGTTAAAGTGACGTTGATTTGTTTGAGCACAAAGCAGCGTGATGTTTCTGTTCAGACAAAAGTCGTGTGAAGTCGCCGACAGAAACGCCAGCGGCTAAAAAGTGCTGATCCTTTGACCCTCCTCGATCTCGTCTCTGCACTATCTGAAAATCTATTCAAATACAGCGATTCCCCAAAGGAAAGAAAAAAAAGTCGATATACACCCAACAACTTCTGTACAGATTTTCCACCAGCCAACATGGAGTTGGCCTATTTGTGCATTCTCGCCGCCCTTGTGACCATCGTCGCTTCCAGCTCCAGCGTTGCGTTACAATGTACATAACAAAGAGCACAAGTACAGCAAAGCCTAGGTACTTCCTTGAATAACATTCACTTATTTCACTGCCCTTCCTTGGTTCCTTGCTGACATTAGCCCCAATGACTTGACGTACATTTGTTACTGAAATACATGTCCCTAGGAACGATAACAAACAGCCAACACGGTTAATATCCAAGCCATCGCATCCTATGCAGCGAGTGCATTATGATATATTCTCAAACCTGTGACCATGTTAATATAAAAATGAGCCACTCCAACGAACGCATCTTTTTATGGCATTTCTTCACACTGTCGTATCTCTTTCAGAAAGTATGTCACGACTTTCATTATCTCGAGTGTGCACTTATTGCAAGAGATTGGATAAAATGGTTCGCTCTGACTAATGTGCTACTTTTTCCGCCTTTTTTCACTTGCTGCATCATCTCCATCCGTCGCATCTCTTTAGCTCCCCGTATGGGCGTGATCATTGCAGCATGGAAGATTCTTGCACTCTTGTGAAAGAACAGAAAAAAGATAAGACATATGAAAACCTCCCGCTTTCTCCCTCCCCCCTCTCGACTTTTACACTTTTGTTCGTAACAAGTGGCGACTGCATGATCCTCAGACACAGGCAGACACGGAAAGGCAAGACATATTTCCTTCTAGGTCCACAAGTCAGCGTGACGCAGAGTCAAGACCCACCCAAGCAGTTTTTTTTTTCTATTTTCCTAAGCGTATTCACCCAAACGCGTTCAACGAAAGTTGCTATAATTTTGTTTCAAATCCTTTCCTGTTTGCTCGCTGGCAGCTGTGAGTCTGGTTCATGAGATATCATGAGCGATTGTGGGTGGATAATGTACACCCCAATAAAAACAAAAAGCGGCTCGGCCTTCAAGCACGAGGAGAAAGATGAAATCAGGGAATACATGATCGGAGTAAATTAATAGAGAACTGCGGGGTGGAAGGAGGCTCTTTCTTTCTTCTATGCTTCGCCCGCCTTTTGTGCAAGGCTGTAAAATAGCGAGTTCCCCTTCTTGAGCAATTCCCCCGGGGAATCATACTCCTGCACCTGGCCCTTCTCCAGCACCAGGATCTTGTCCGAGTCCATCACCGTCTTGATCCGGTGCGCAATCGTCAGGATGGTTCGGTCCTTGAACTCTTGCCGGATCGTCTTTTGGATCAACTCGTCCGTCTCGACATCCACAGCAGCAGTCGCTTCGTCCAGAACTAGGATCTTGGTCTTACGCAAGAGCGCACGGGCAAGACAGATCAGTGATCGCTGACCCACCGAAAAGTTCTCGCCGTTCTGAGCTACCTCATACGAAAGCCCTCCAGGCATCGTTGAGATGTAATCTTTCAGATGGGCTCGCTCAAGTGCTTCCCACAGCTCGTCGTCTCCAGATTGGTCAAACGGATCCAGGTTATCGCGCACAGTGCCAGCAAAGAGCGTAGGGTCCTGTGGAATGATGGCCAAGTGCTTGCGAAGCGTCTCCAGTCCCACTGTCGAGATATCCACATCATCAATCTCGATCGATCCACCATCCTCTTCTACCGCCACCCTTTCCAGATCCTTGAGCGCTTTTCCCGTATCGCTTTTATTCGGATCCGCATCCAAATCGGCTCCGTTATGACTCGAAATCGCCCAGTGGCTGTTGGCCGCCTCAATGATCCGAAACAGAGCCAGAGTCAAGGATGACTTTCCTGCACCGGTCCTTCCCACGATCCCGACCTTCTCGCCCGCTGCCACAGTGAACGAAATGTCCTTGATTACCAGATCCATACCCTGCCGGTACCGTGTCGAATAGTTCTTGAAGACAATCCCGCCTTGCTCTGGCCAGCTGGGAGGAAGCTGGTCGTCTGTCTCCTTGTTCACATCAGGCGCCTCTGTGTTCTTTTCCGAGTACTCACAGATACGCTCCACACTCACCAGCTGGTTCTGCACCTCACTGAACGAAGTCACTAGGAGCGTGATCCCAAAGGTCGCGTTCAGCGAATAGGAGATGGCCATACCTGCCATGGCCGGGCCCAGAGTCTTTCGGCCTAGGACCGCCAACAGAGCCGTGGCGAGGACCACAATCGCACCCAGGAGCTCGAGCCGGATATGCATCCAGCGTGTCGAGATCGTGTATGCGAAATATGCGTTCGAGGATTTGTCCGACTTGGTGGCATTGTCGCTGATAAACTGGTCACTGACGCGCAAGGCGCGGATGGTCGACACGCCTGCCAGCGTCTCACCAAAGTGTTGGTACAGTGGCGACTTGGAGATGGAGTAGATGCGTTTCAGGGCGCGGGCCGAGCGGATGTAATACGTTTGGATGATCAAATAAAATATGACCAGGAACGGGATAACGGCCAAGAAAATTGGCACGGAGAAGGAGACGACGATCAAGGTGCCCAAGACGGTGGTCAAGTAGAAGATAACGTCACTCATATAGAAAGGCAATTGTTCATCCACATTGTCCATGTCGGACGAAAATCGGTTCATGATCCGCCCAACACTAAAACAATTTCCAAATGAAGACGCAGGTTTGTTGTTAGAACGTGCTCATTTCTAGCATATTTCTTTCAATCAAGAAATACAATACACATAAAGAGCTTACGGTGTTGTGTCAAAGAACGACATTGGGAGCCTCAGCACTCGCTGCAACAAATTGTTGTGCATCAGAGTGGATGCTCTGTAGCCGGCCTGAATGAAAATGATCAGGTTGACCGTGATATCGAGGCCAGCATACAGGATGACAAGTGCAGCATAGACTCCCAGAAAAGCGCCAATTGAATCTTGGCGGTCTGTGCCCTCACGACTCGCCCAGCGCTGGAGCCAAAGGCTGATCCCGATCTGACTTCCCTGCGAGAAAGTGAACAAAAGGATGCCTAGAAAAGAGTAGATATATGTTCTATAAATAAGGTGTTTCACAAAATGTTAACATGTTAACATGTCAACACGGGGTTTGCTAACCACTCAATACAACAAAGTCCAAATAATTATGGTGCTTACCCTGCTTTACAGTAGCTCATAAAGACCTTCCAGCTAACACTTCCTGCAGCTGCCTCTTCTTCCATGATGAGTTGCGCGTTGTCATCCTCCTTCACAAGCTCCTTGCCAGCTGCAGGCGCTGGGGTGTCTGCGTTCTCGATGTCCTCCTTTGCACCGATAGTTGAGTCGTCTCTTTCATCCTCGCACTCTCCCTTTTCGCCTTGCCGCTCCTTGACCGAATACTCGCTGACCAGTTTGAAGAATGACCCCTGATCTTGCATCAGATCCTCATACCTGCCAGTCTCATCAATCTGCCCACTCTTAATCACAATGATTTGGTCCGCCTCGCTCAAATGGTGGATGCCATGGGTCACCAAAAGTCGCGTCTTGTCCTTGAGTAGCCCCTCGGGTCCAATTAGGTTCTTCCACAGGTGTTGATCCACATGTGCATCCACAGCACTCAGGGGATCGTCCAACAAGTAGATATCGGCATCCTGATAGGCGGCTCTGGCGAGCGAAACACGTTGCTTCTGCCCACCCGAAAGGTTGATACCACGTTCACCAATTTCGGTCAAATCGCCTGCAGGCAGAATCTTGAAATCTGGGATCAGTCCTGTGGCAGAAATGATCCGGTCGTAGCGCTCCTGGTCCAGTGCCTTGCCAAACAAGATATTCTCCTTCAACGACGCGTTGATGATCCAGGCTTGTTGAGGCACATAGGCCAACTGGCCATACACACAAACTCTCCCTTTGTGCTTGTACATGTCGCCAATGATGGCGCCCAGTAACGACGACTTTCCTTGGCCTACTCTTCCCATCAGGATCGAGAGACTTCCACTGGGGATTTCAAGATCAATGTCGACCAGTGCTGGTCCTCCTCCCTGATCTGATGTTGGGGTTGTAGACCCATCTGATGTGTTTTCATTTGTCACTGTTGCCTTCTCTGGTTCAGATGTCGCCTGGTCCCAAGAGAACGTGGCATTATGAATAGAGATCGACACGACCTTGGATCCAGGGTGCGAAAAGGTCATATCCAAGGCCGACTTGACTTTGATTAAGCCACCAACAGAGGAATCTTGAGGGCTATCAAAATACTCGATCTGAGTATCGTCCAACTCTTCCTGGAGCAAAAATGACTGGATGCGTTTCGCGGCGACATTGAGAGAAATACTCTGGCTGACGATCTGGGACAATCGGCCCATGGGCTTGGAAAGACGGTTAAAGAGAGTGACACTGACAAAGACCACCTGCGCAGACATGGTGCCTTGTGTGCCACCAGGACCTCCGACCAATGAGTAGACAACAAAAGAGAGGAGGGTCATGAGCGTTGGCAAGGAGGTGTACATGATAAGAATGAAGGCAACTGCGATGCCAATGTGACGCAGGTGCTTCAGCTCCTTCATCCGAATAGTGTCCAGTTTTTCACGGAAAGAGCGTTCCTGATGTCATGTAAAGCGGAACAGAAGCACAATCAATATTTGTTAACTCAAAGAAAGGCAGCAGGCTATAATAAATAGGTATTTCGCAAATAGATAAGAAAAAGAAACAAAGATACTCACCCATGCATAAAGCTTGACAATCTTGATGGATGAAAGAATCTCGTTCATCAGTCTGACACGGTTATCCATCGCCTCCAACTTTTTATCCTTGGCCACATTCAGTTTCTTGGCAATCAGTCCTTGGATCGGGACGATCAGCAGCACAACCCCCAATCCCGTGAATGCACTCGGCCCCAGCTGTTGGTACAGCAACCATATTCCCACGCAGATCTCGAACGGCGCCGAGATAATCCCAGGAATGTACGTCACCGCCTGACTGATCCTTTCAGCATCCACCGACATGTGGTTCGAGATCTCGCCCACCGTCGTCTCTCGCCTTGCATTCGGTGACAGCTTCAGCGACTTGCGGTAGATCATCGACACCAGGCCCGCCCTGAACTCGAGCCCAAGGTTGGTACCCATCTGAAAAAACTGTCCGCCCGCCAGTGACGCTAGCAGAGCCGCCACAAACATTCCAATAGAGAGAATGACACCATACACGGGTGGACTCGGGTCGTCAGTCGAGTAGGACGAAATGAAGTTCAAAATTTCATCTAACAGCAGTGGTTGCACATACTCCATGATCGACTCAAGCAGTGCAAACACAATAATTGGCAACCACGACCACCCTCCAGCTTTCAACACCACCCAGAGCAGCGACGGCTTCTTGTTGTTGCCACTGGCCTTACACTTGGCAACATGGCGGTCCCACTCTTGCGAGACCATGTCGTAGCTGTGCACGGTCCGCATACGTCTCGGCATCATATTGGCGACATCGTCGTCTACCAGGGGTTGTCTGTAGCCCTTCGAGATGACACTTTGCAAGAAATGGAAACAGAGCCGAGAGACCAGGTTGGCTTGGTCGTAGGCTGTGGGGCGATCCTGGTCCAAAATATCCTGATCCCCTACAGTGGCATTCCTGGGCCATGCTTCAACTACAAATCCGACGATCATGGCGCCAAAGAAGACGCAAAATGAGGTGAACTGTGTTTGGTTCGTCAGCCCCAGTTCGTGCAGCGTGCGGATGTGGATCGCAGATGCGACCAGAGTCACGATGTAGAAGGCGTAGATGTAGGTCGAGGAGCGGACATCCTGTAGGTGTTCCAAGTGATTCAGTACCATTGCCGATGCCTAAACATGATTCAAAATATATTCTTAGTTAGAAGAACAATGCATTCACGGAGAAAGTATATGACAGCATGTTGCAAGGTAAACAAAAAACAACACCCTTACCCATGCGATCAACAGGGTCAGAGTGGCGAACTGAGAGTCTGGAGAGTTGCCACCAAGCTGCACAGCTCGGATGATCAGTGCAACACATGCTGTCAACATTCCTGTAGAGGACAGCCAATAGATCACCTGATGCTGCCTCGTGCTGGTGTCAATGTTGGTGGCATGTTTGGGCAGTTTGAGCAACGAGAGGCTCCTGCTCGCAAAGAGGAGGATGGCCAATATGGATGGGAGTCCTAGCAGTATTCTGAGCATTCATGTGTTAATTCGAGGAAACCATTTTTTGCAGTTGCCTCGGTATAGTTGGATCGGTTCTATGGACGTACGTGCTTTCAAAGCATAGGGTCAGATCTGTTCGAGTGTCGCTCGTTGGGCCCTGCAAAGAAAAGATGAATATGAACAGGTTCAGAACAGGCGCATAGGTCTGCTTCGGGATGTGGGGAGAAGTGGTTAGCATTGCGTGCGTTCGTCTTTACCCATCCTTCTTTGTCCCAACAATAACTTGCGCTCATGGACTGGTAATACAAAAATAAAACACAATTTTGTGAACGAAATTCACTGAGATGAGGGAGAGAATGAGAGAGAAAGTAGGCGAAGGTGAGGTCAGGATAGCGTCGATCAATGAGAAGCGGTGATGGATGGGAGCGAACGGTAAGGTAAAGAAGGTAAAGAGCAAGGAAGGAAAGAAAGAGAGAAGAGTGAAATCATTTGAGCTGCTTCAACACTCGGATGGCGGGGCATAACCAACTCAAAGACAAACAAGGTTTTTGCTCCCACCCACTCTCCTCAAATTGCCAAAAGCAGAGCGCGGCGCACTAAACAAATCAAGTCAAAGCTGCAGTCATATCACTTGTTTGTGCTCCAACGGGTCCATCTGGCCTGCGCAATGGAAAGGTGAGAAACATTGGAATATATGCTCCTTTTGATATTCATATTCAGGGGAAGCAACCTCCATGTGGCAGTAGCACAATTGGGCACTCCTTTACTCGTCACCAACCACGATGATACATTTTGCCCAGGGATAACATTTAAAAGGAACCTAATCGCACCGCATTATCTCCTAATCTGGATTCGCTTTCTGTGTGGGCGTGAGCATCGATGACTGCCTTCTTTGGCGAGGATCCGACCACCCTCTCTCATCTTCGACAAACAAGACTGTGCACGACTGTGCACAAATTCCCTCTCACGCACACACCCTTTTTAAAAAAGTTAAGCACAATCATCAAATCAAACACAGAGCGTTCACATCCAATGATCGACACTTGGGAGCCATGTTTGCCCAGAGGTGATTTTGTGTATTCAAATGAGAAAAAAAAATCCTATGTTGTAAAAGTACAAGATATAAAAATATGAAAAGTCGCAATAGTCGAAAATAATCTCTGTCTAGTGAGAAACCTCGCCAGCCTGCTCCGCAAGGCTGTGGAACAATCCCTTGCGCGCCAATAACACTTTGGGTGACTCATATTCCTTCACACGACCTTGCTCCAGCACCAGAATCTTGTCCGAGTCCATCACCGTCTTGATTCTGTGCGCAATCGTCAAGATGGTACGATCCTTGAACTCCTTACGGATTGTCTTTTGGATCAACTCGTCTGTCTCCACATCCACAGCAGCAGTCGCTTCGTCCAGAACCAGGATCTTGGTCTTACGCAAGAGCGCACGGGCAAGACAGATCAATGACCGTTGACCCACCGAAAAGTTCTCGCCGTTTTGAGCGACCTCAAAAGACAAACCACCGGCAAGAGACGAGACGTGCTCCTTGAGATGAGCACGCTCCAAAGCCTCCCACAGGTTTGCATCCGAGGCATCACCGCTGGGATCGAGGTTCGCGCGCACAGTACCGGCAAACAAGGTCGGGTCCTGAGGAATAATCGCCAAGTGCTGACGAAGAGTTTGGAGCCCCACTGTCGAGATATCCACGCCGTCAATCTCGATCGATCCACCATCCAGCAGTGGCTCCTGCTTTAGGAGGGCGCTCACATCCTTCACGTCCTGTGCACTCGATCTAGCCCAGTAGCTGTCCGCTGCTTCAATGATTCGGAACAATGCAAGAGTGAGTGACGACTTGCCCGCACCTGTCCTGCCTACAATGCCCACTTTCTCGGCTGGCTGCACCGTGAACGAAACATTCTTCATCACCAGATCAAGCCCCTCGCGGTAACGAGTTGAGTAGTTCTTGAACACAATTCGACCCTGCTGGGGCCAATGCTTGGGGAGGCACACACCTGTCTCGGCAGGTGCCTCAGTTCGCTTGTGCAAATACTCATTCAAGCGCTCCACTGCTACAAGCTGACCCTGGAGGCCGCAGTACGCTCTCAGGCTCCAAATACTGGCGGCCGAGATATGGATCATGTTGCTCAGCGCCAAGCCGCACATGCTCGGACTCAGCGTGCCGCGCGAGAAGACAATCAGCAGTGCAGAGCACAGGGTAGCAACGGACGCCAGGGCCTCGAGCCGGACGTTCAGCCAGCGGTTGGTCATGAGCACTGCGTAGGTGGCGTTCAAAGAACTATTGGCGTGGGCGTCGCTCTTGGCGGTAAAGCTGGCAGAGAGCTGCATGGCACGGATGGAGGAGACGCCATTCAAAGTCTCCGTAAAGTGTTGGTACAAGGGCGACTTGGCCACCGACTCGAGGCGCTTGAGGATGTTGGAGGTGCGGAGGTAGTAGGCCTGGAAGAGCAAGTAGAACAGAGCTAGGATGGGGAGGACGAGGGTAAAAGAAGGAGTCACGAAGCAGAGGATGAAGAGTGATCCGGCCAGGGTGAAGAAGCAGGACAGGAACGAGAGCAGCGAATGGGGGATGCCCTCGTCCATGCCAGCAATATCGTTGGAGAAGCGGTTCAAAACGCGTCCTTGACTAGTAGATCAAGAAAAAAAGAAAATGAGATTAGCGAGAGATCAAGATTCTGCAAGTGGCCAATGGGGATGAGGAAAATTGGTGACTTACGGAGTAGTGTCAAAGAAAGACATGGGAAGGCGAATAACCTTAGCGAGAAGGTCCTCGTGGAGGGTCTTCGAAGCATGAAGAGGAGCGTCGACAGTGGCGAGATAGGACAAATAAACATCCACACCCAAGTACACGACCATCAAGACAGCGTAGACGCCCAGGAAGTAGGCTGTCGAGTGGGTTGTCGTGCCGACAGTGCTTGTCCAATGCTGAAGCCAGAAAGGGATGGACATCTGAGCTCCTTGCCAAGCGATATATGTGAAGAACATGAGGACGACATAGTAGAAAGACCTAAACGTAAATAATGAGCAGCCGGTCAGGAAAAATGCTACAAATATATACAGCCGAGCAGATTTGGGACGAACAACTTACATCTGCTTGCAGTAAGAGACAAAAGTCTTCCAGCTGACAAGGCCATCGGAAATCTCCTCTCCGCCGACCAGACCACCGGATCCTTCATCTGTCTTGACCTCGTCTTCTGCAACAACTGTATCAGACTCATCACCATTGACCGATGTCGATGACGACGATGGCGTCGAAGAATCGATCGTCTTGTTCTCCTTCTTTTGCTTCTTCTTGTTGCGATGGCTCACTGAAAACTCCTTGATCAATTGGTAGAACGACTGCTTGGATTTCATCAATGTCTGGTAGTGACCCTTCTCGCTGACCTGTCCATCCTTGATGACCAAGATATGATCGACCTGCTCGAGATGGTTGATGCCGTGAGTGACAAGAACTCGAGTCTTGTTCTTCAACAATCCCTCGGGTCCGATCAAGTGGGTCCACAAATGCTGATCCACATGAGCATCGACGGCACTCAGGGGATCATCCAACAGGTAAATATCGGCATCCTGGTAGGCGGCACGAGCGAGAGACAGACGCTGTTTCTGGCCGCCAGACAAGTTGATTCCGCGCTCGCCAATCTCGGTCTGATCGCCGGCTGCCAAAATGGCAAGATCGGGAAGCAGGCCGCTGGCAAACAAGATATGATCGTAGCGCTCCTTGTCAAAATCCTTGCCAAAAGTGATGTTGTCGCGGACAGAGGCGTTGACGATCCATGCTTGCTGAGGAACATAGGCGACAGAGCCACAGATCTTGGCATGCCCTTGGCGCTTGTACATTTCGCCAATGAAAGCGCTCAATAGCGAGGACTTTCCTTGGCCAACACGGCCCACCACAGTGGTCAGGTGACCACGAGCAATCTCGATATTGATATTGGTGAGGGTCGATTCATTAGTCGGCTCCGAGTTGGTGGAGAGAAGGGCGGTGGTTTCGCTTGCCTGTCCCTCATCGTCATCCGATCCATTGGTGTCGTTCTCGGCTTTCCAGGCAAATGTCGCGTTCTCGAGCAAGATGACAGGTGCAGCGGGATCCTTGGGCAACATGGTTTCGTGGACGATATTGCAAGGGTCGAGCTCCTCCTTGAGCAGAAAAGCTTGGATACGGCCAGTGGCGACGCGAATGCTGACAGTGCCTCCCATGACCCTAGACATGCTACCCACAGGCTGCAGAAGCAAACCAAACAGAGTCATCGACACAAAGACCACTTGAGCATTGATCACGCCTGGAGTAAAGTTGGGACCTCCGACGGTGGCATAGACCGCGAACGAGACAAAGGCCATGAGGAAGGGGAAACAGGTATAGACCAGAGCCAAGACAGCCAAGACTTTTCCACTCTTGCGCATGACAGAAAGTTCAGTGTTGCGAAAGGCCTGGATCTTGGATCGAAAGGCGCCCTCGTAGGCGTACAACTTGATGATCTTGATGTTGCCAAGGACTTCTGACATGAGTTGGATACGGCTGTCCATGGCACCCATCTTGGCGTTTCTGGCAGTCCTCAAGAACCCGCTGGCCCAATTCTGGAGAGGGGTCGAGACAGCAATACACACCAGGCCACAAAGCGCAGACCATCCCATGGTGTTGTACACTATTGAAAGAAAGATGGTAACATTGGAATTAGTCAAAAGAAAAGATAATAAATGTGCAGCCATCATGTCGCGATAGCATAAAGATGCAAACACACGTACACATGGTGGTGCAAACAATAATCTCAAAAGGAATCGTGATCCACAGCGCCATAAGACTCAGGCTATTCGTCCATGCCTCCACGTCGTTCGACATGTGGTTCGTGATCTCGCCGACATTGTTCTTGGCTGACGGCGCCAGCACCAGGGCTTTGCGGTAAATCATCGAGATCAGACCGCCACGGATCTCGACACAGGCCTCCACATCCTTCTTGAAATACTGGCCGTGCGAGAAAGAAACGACCACACTGGTAAAGAACATTCCCAGGGCAAGGATCACGCCCCAAGCCACGGACTCGTCCTGATCAGACTCAGTGTAGGCCAAGATCTCGCGCACTAGCACTGGGAGTGTGAACAGGAAGACGGATGCGAGGAGCTTGAAGGCAACAATGACGACAAACTCGGATGCAAAGGTCTTTCCGATAACGTGGAATAGGCTTGGATTCTGAGGACCCTTCTTCTTGAGCTGCTCGATCGAGGCATCGGCGTTGGCACGCTCAATCGCGCGCTTGTGAGCCTCCCAGTTGGCCGACAGTTTTCGGTAGCTAGGTTCGGTCTCGATGGTCTTGGGCATAATATCTTTGATATCCTCCTGGACAAGTGGGCGCTTGTATCCGAGGGAAACGATAGGCTGAAGGTAGTGGAAGGTCCATCGAGAAAAGATGTTGGCCTTGTCATGGGGATTGGCACCACTCTGTTGCTGAACACGGGTGGATCCTCGGGGGAATGCCTCAAACACAAAGGCCGTCAAAACGGCAAAAAGGTAGTACACGAGGAACGACTGATATTGATCCTGGCTGTACTGGGAGTACAAAGTCATCAAGGTAGCCAAGACAGAGTAAAGCTCAAAGGTGTATAAGAGAGAGGATGAACGGATCTCATAGGTCCATTCGAGAATGTTCAATCGGACCGCCAGAACCTATTGGAGGCAATGAGATGTTGGGAGCGATGAGCAAGAGGCTGTAGGTTCCTCTTTGAGATAAACGATGATAGGACTGAACTCTGAATTGACGTACCCATGCGATCAAGAGTGACCCAGCAGCAAAGATGGTTGAAACTGACGACGACCAAGAGTGGGCGAGATATACACCCATGTCCAAACTGGCAGCGACCATGGCCAATTGACTGGGCCAGTAGATCATATGTGTCTTGCCGAGGCCATGGGCAATTCCATTGCGCTCAAGATATCTAGCACGAATGACGAATGCAGCCGAAGCCAAAAGAGCAGGGGCGCCAAGAACGGCGGTGTTCAGAAAGCATGGCGTCAGCGAGATCGTGTTCTCGTGCCAGGGGCCCTAATCGCGTCATCAAGGTGTGCATAGTTGTGTTAGAGGGACTGTAATATCCTGATGGCTCTCGGATATGCCGCCTAATACTTACCCAGCCTTGAACACCACACCATGATGATGAGGTATCCATATATGAAAATAAGACGGTGCGAAGGTAACAAGATCAACGAGGTAAAGTGAAGTATGATTGAATAGGGAATGCTACTACATGCACGCTCGCGGTACTAAAGATGAATGTAGAAAGTTAAAGCTGTAGAAGATAGAAGGAGGGAAAGAGGGGGCATGGCATTAAATCGGCTTAATATTTATATGGGTCCAAGGCATTGCAAGAACCATACACATGTGGCCCAATGACCCTCTGTTACTCACTCGGAGCTCTCATCCGCGAGAGGGAGGGTGTGCCCCAGCATCCAAACCTTGTCTTGTCGCCATCAGCGAATCGCAATGATTCCTTCATGCTTCCAGCACTGCCGGGCTGCATGCCTTTGAATATTTAGAGTTGTTCAAGTGCCAACTGCTCTCGAAACGAGTCAAAAGTCGAAGCCGATGGATGGCGGACACCCAAAACACAAAATACAACGCAAAGAATGCCAAAAAGGCCTTCCTGGGAAGGATTGGACAGTGGAAAATGTACCTGCAGACTTGGCAAACCCTTTTTGGGAGTGATTAGGTCGATTTGGACGGGTTATAAGTGGCATACACCGGCATAGATTATGGCCATATTCGTATTACTCATTAACTGGAGCCAATCATATTACCTCCAGCTCCAAAACGGCTGCGGATCCAAGGCAATTCAGATCGACATCGCAAACAAAAACGATGTGTACCAAGAACAAAAAGATACCAACTATTTACCATCTGCTTATCTAATTTTTTTGTGGTTCATCCTTGTCATATCTTTTAGAAACGTCTCAATGCAGCGAATAATGCGAACCTTCTTCTCATGTCTCGTTTTGTAGCCTGCGGTATTCTTTCCCTTTCGATGGAGTTCCCTCTTGCTTTTGTTGTCTGCAACTGTTTTCCCACTTTTGATTTCACAACCCGTCTGTATCGAAATCATTGTGAGGCATGAGATGTAACGAAATAAAAAGGCGCCGCTCAAGTTTATTTTCCAGGCCAGTATTTGTGCTTGCCTGGTGGCATCTATCTCTGTTAAGGAAGTGGTCACTTCGGCACTTAAGGGACCACTCCCAATGTCCTAGCTAGTGTCTAACACGGTCACTACCCCGTCGTCACTAATACCGTGCTCCGCGCCCCGTACATCGGACACCCACTATCACGAAGATGCTCCTTCCAACGAGGCTTCAGCAGCCCCAAGTTCAAAAGCTGGTGATACCGGGTCCAATATACACCATGTCGTCACCTTCAAGGGACTCACTTGTCTTTGCACTGCCTGGGCCTTGTCCAAGACATGAACCATCTGGAAGAACAGAAACTCATCCCTCATATCGTCTACCACTAGTGACTCAAATTGAGCATGTAGGCCATCAACAGACACAACACATCCTCCCTTACTTATGACTCATGGCCCTCCACCTCAAGTTCTCTGAATCAGCTGGAGTACAAGGACTGCATTTTCTGATCTGACTGTGTGGAGGCAAAAGTGCCATGCATCAGCAGCTGTCGAGCATTGGGAGATGCCCAACTGAGCAGTAGATGCTGTCAACAGAGTCAAGAGTCATCCAGGCTCAAAGACACAGACTTGAGCATGGGACACCGTTGGAGCCAGTCAAAGCTGAAGGCTAGACTGCATTCGCCGTTGTTGCTTTTTTACCTAGTCCACAGCTGTCTATTTGACTGTAAATTTATATGTCTGGACGTTCAATTAGAAGTTGGTGGCGCAATGCCGCCGATACTCATAATAAAAATACCTCGCAAGTGTCATCTTGGACCAACACTTCCTTTCAGCTATTTGTTTTTGCCCTATCTTTCAAATACTTTTCAACCGTCCATGTCGAAGTGTCGGAGCTGTGAACAGAGCCAGTCCAAGTACTGATAAAGCCTTGTTTGCATTGCCGGGACCACCCCTGCAACTCTTTGTCCTGACCAAAGTGGAGTCGAATCACCAACATACCAGATGTAGCAGGTAGTTCAGGATGTCATGTCTCTCACTCTCAGATCTCAGTGTTAACATCCCCAGCTGATACATACTTGCCAGTGAAGAGTAATGGAGCAGCAGGGCTGGAAGACCCATCAGATGCAATACCTTCAAGCGAGGTAGATGCCAAACTAGTGCCAGAGATAACTTGAATGTGACTCCAGATACCCGTGATTTGACTTTCACACTCTGGTAGATCTTGTGGCAGGTAGAGACCCCGAGGGCGTCATGAGCAGACACTGGTCAAAGGCACCCAAGGATGGTGTCATGAAGTAGTTCTACCTAGCCCGTTTCATGGCTATTTGCCATACAAAGAAGTCAGCCCAAGCTCAAAAAAATGCTGTTCCATAACACGCAAAACTGCCTGCGCTCAAGATAGCAAGAATACCCGACTCGCGTGCAAAAGCTAAGACAAGTTAATGAAGAGAAGAAAGGGGGTTCACCATGTACAGAGGAACTGTTGCCAAAGAAGATGCCATTTTCATTTGAGGATGAGCGGGTGGCCAGAAAAAAACCACCATGATGCATGTGTTGACCTGATTGACCTGGTGGACATGGGGATCAGATTGACTCGGTTGATCGAAAAAGTAGACAAATAAACATCCCTAATTTTATGCAGCATACCACTATTCAATGCACATGGTGGTTAACCTGCAGGTTAAAAGTCGATTATCTACCATGCTCGCTCACAAACCTCCTTGCCTTTATTATAAATAAAAAAAAAGACTTTTCAATTGACCTCTAGCAACTGATTATTCAACTGTATTCAAAAATAGTCTCTTAAAAAAAGGTGTTTGGTTATCATTTTCTTAAAGCTGCACAATCTCCCCAGCCTGCTCCGCAAGGCTGTGGAATAATCCCTTGCACGCCAATAGCACCTTGGGTGACTCATACTCTTCCACACGACCTTGCTCCAGCACCAGAATCTTGTCCGAGTCCATCACCGTCTTGATCCGGTGCGCAATCGTCAGGATGGTTCGGTCCTTGAACTCTTGCCGGATCGTCTTCTGGATCAACTCGTCCGTCTCGACATCCACAGCAGCAGTCGCTTCGTCCAGAACTAGGATCTTGGTCTTACGCAAGAGCGCACGAGCAAGACAGATCAGTGATCGCTGACCCACCGAAAAGTTCTCGCCGTTCTGAGCTACCTCAAAGGACAACCCTCCAGCAAGAGACGAGACGTGCTCCTTGAGATGAGCTCGCTCCAAAGCCTCCCACAGATCGGCGTCTCCAGATTGGTCAAACGGATCCAGGTTATCGCGCACAGTGCCAGCAAAGAGCGTAGGGTCCTGTGGAATGATGGCCAAGTGCTTGCGAAGCGTCTCCAGTCCCACTGTCGAGATATCCACACCATCAATCTCGATCGATCCACCATCCTCTTCTACAGCCACCCTTTCCAGATCCTTGAGCGCTTTTCCCGTATCGCTTTTATTCGGATCCGCATCCAAATCGGCTCCGTTGTGACTCGAAATCGCCCAGTGGCTGTTGGCCGCCTCAATGATCCGGAACAGAGCCAGAGTCAAGGATGACTTTCCTGCACCGGTCCTTCCCACGATCCCGACCTTCTCGCCCGCTGCCACAGTGAACGAAATGTCCTTGATCACCAGATCCATACCCTGCCGGTACCGTGTCGAATAGTTCTTGAAGACAATCCCGCCTTGCTCTGGCCAGTTGGGAGGAAGCTGGTCGTCTGTCTCTTTGTTCACATCAGGTGCCTCTGTGCTCTTTTCCGAGTACTCACAGATACGCTCCACACTCACCAGCTGGTTCTGCAACTCGCTGAACGTCCTCACCAAATACGTGATCGCAAACGTCACGTTTAATGAGTAGGACAGGGCCAGACCCGCCATGGCAGGTCCCAGAGTCTTTCGGCCTAGGACTGCCAACAGTGAGGTGGCCAGGACCACAATCGCGCTCAGGAGCTCGAGCCGGATATGCAACCAGCGTGCCGAGATCATGTACGCAAAATATGCGTTCGAGGATTTGTCCGACTTGATGGCGCTGTCGCTGATAAATTGGTCACTGACGCGCAAGGCGCGGATGGTCGACACACCCGCCAGCGTCTCACCAAAGTGTTGATACAGTGGCGACTTGGAGATGGAATATATGCGTTGTAGGGCGCGGGCCGAGCGGATGTAATACGTTTGAATGATCAAATAAAATATGACCAGGAACGGAATAACGGCCAAGAACATTGGCACGGAGAAGGAGATGACGATCAAGGTGCCCAAGACGGTGGTCAAGAAGAAGAAAAAGTCACTCATAATGAAGGGCAATTGCTCATCCACGTTGTCCGTGTCGGACGAAAATCGGTTCACTATCCGTCCAACACTAAAATAATTCCCAATAGGAGTACATAAAGGTTTTTGTTAGAACGTGCTCATTTCTGGCAAATTCCTTTCAATCAAGAAATACGATACACATTAAGAGCTTACGGTGTTGTATCAAAGAACGACATTGGGAGCCTCAGCACCCGCTGCAACAGATTGTTGTGCATCAGGGTGGATGCTCTGAGGCCGACCTGGATGAAAATAACCCAGTTGACCGTGATATCGAGGCTCATGTACAAGATGACAAGTGCAGCATATACACCCAGAAAAGCACCAATGGAATCTTGACGATCTGTACCCTCACGACTCGCCCAGCGTTGGAGCCAAAGGTTGATCCCGATCCGACTCCCCTGTGAGAAAATAAACAAAAGGATGCCTAGAAAAGAGTAGATATATTTTCTATGGAGTGAAGTGTACCAAAAACATGTCAACGTTATATACAAGAGTTGTCGACCAGATATCCAAAGACATGTTCAGATGCTTACCCTGCTTTACAGTAACTCATAAAGACCTTCCAGCCAACACTTCCTGCAGCTGCCTCTTCTTCCATAATGAGTTGCGCGTTGTCATCCTCCTTCACAAGCTCCTTGCCGACTGCAGGCGCTGGGGTGTCGGCTTTCTCAATGTCCTTCTCTACGCCAACACTTGAGACAATGCTTTCATCCTCGCACTCTCCCTTTTGCCTTGCCGCTCCTTGACCGAATACTCGCTGACCAGTTTGAA
>KN042421.1:1908405-1920347 GCA_000739165.1 Podila verticillata NRRL 6337
ATCCTCATACCTGCCCATCTCATCAATCTGCCCACTCTTAATCACAATGATTTGGTCCGCCTCGCTCAAATGGTGGATGCCATGGGTCACCAAAAGTCGCGTCTTGTCCTTGAGTAGCCCCTCGGGTCCAATCAGGTTCTTCCACAGGTGTTGATCCACATGTGCATCCACAGCACTCAGGGGATCGTCCAACAAGTAGATATCGGCATCCTGATAGGCGGCTCTGGCGAGCGAGACACGTTGCTTCTGACCACCCGAAAGGTTGATACCACGTTCACCAATTTCGGTCAAATCGCCTGCAGGCAGTATCTTGAAATCTGGGATCAGTCCTGTGGCAGAAATGATCCGGTCGTAGCGCTCCTGGTCCAGTGCCTTGCCAAACAAGATATTCTCCTTCAACGACGCGTTGATGATCCAGGCTTGTTGAGGCACATAGGCCAACTGGCCATACACACAAACTCTCCCTTTGTGCTTGTACATGTCGCCAATGATGGCGCCCAGTAACGACGACTTTCCTTGGCCCACTCTTCCCATCAGGATCGAGAGACTTCCGCTGGGGATTTCAAGGTCGATGTCGACCAGTGCTGGTCCTCCTCCCTGATCTGATGTTGGGGTTGTAGACCCATCTGATGTGTTTTCATTTGTCACTGTTGCCTTCTCTGAATCAGATGTCGCTTGGTCCCAAGAGAACGTGGCATTATGAACAGAGATCGACACGACCTTGGATCCAGGGCACGAAAGGGTCAGATCCGAGGCTGACTTGAGTTTAATCAAGCCACCAATAGAAGATTCTTGAGGGCTATCAAAATACTTGATCTGAGTATCGTCCAACTCCTCCTGGAGCAAAAATGACTGGATGCGTTTCGCGGCGACATTGAGAGAAATACTCTCGCCGACGATATGGGACATGCCACCAATGGGTATGGAGAGACGACCAAAAAGGGTGATACTGACAAAGACCACCTGCGCAGACATGGTGCCTCGTGTGCCGCCAGGACCTCCGACCAATGAGTAGACAACGAAGGAGAGAAGGGTCATGAGCGTTGGCAAGGAGGTGTACATGATATACATGAAAGCAATTGTGATGCCAATGTGGCGTAAGTGCTTCAGCTCCTTCATCCGAATAGTGTCCAGTTTTCCGCGGAAAGAGCGTTCCTAATGTCATGTAAAGCGGAACAAAAGCACAATCAGTATTCATTGGCCCAAATACAGGCAGCAGGCTAAATTTAAAAGAATGTTCGCAAATAGATTAAAAAGAAACAAAGATACTCACCCATGCATAAAGCTTGACAATCTTGATGGATGAAAGAATCTCGTTCATTAATCTGACACGATTATCCATCGCCTCCAACTTCTTATCCTTGGCCACATTCAGTTTCTTGGCAATGAGTCCTTGGATCGGGACGATCAGCAGCACAACCCCCAGTCCCGTAAATGCACTCGGCCCCAGCTGTTGGTACAGCAACCACATTCCCACACAGATCTCAAACGGCGCCAAGATAATTTCAGGTATGTACGTCACCGCCTGACTGATTCTTTCAGCATCCACCGACATGTGGTTCGAGATCTCGCCCACCGTCGTCTCTCGCCTTGCATTCGGTGACAGCTTCAGCGACTTGCGGTAGATCATCGACACCAGGCCCGCCCTGAACTCGAGCCCAAGGTTGGTACCCATCTGGAAATACTGCCCATTCGCCAGCGACCATAGCAGAGCCGCCACAAACATTCCGATCGAGAGAATGATACCATACACGGGTGGACTCGGATCATCAGTCGAGTAGGACGAAATGAAGTTCAAAATCACATCTAACAGCAGTGGTTGCACATACTCCATGATCGACTGGAGCAGTGCAAACACAATGATTGGCAACCACGACCACCCTCCAGCTTTCAACACCACCCATAGCAGCGACGGCTTCTTGTTGCTGGTCCTGGCCTCACACTTGGCAACATGGCGGTCCCACTCTTGCGAGACCATGTCGTAGCTGTGCACGGTCCGCATACGTCTCGGCATCATATTGGCGACATCGTCGTCTACCAGGGGTTGTCTGCAGCCCTTCGAGATGACACTTTGCAAGAAATGGAAACAGAGCCGGGAGGCCAGATTGGCTTGGTCGTAGGCCGTGGGGCGATCCTGGTCCAGAATATCCTGATCCCGTACAGTGGTATTCCTGGGCCATGCTTCAACTACAAATCCGACGATTATGGCGCCAAAGAAGACGCAGAAGGAGGTGAATTGCGCTTGATTCGTCAGCCTCAGTTCGTGCAGCGTGCGGATGTGGATCGCAGATGCGACCAGAGTCACGATGTAGAAGGCGTAGATGTAGGTCGAGGAGCGGACATCCTGTAGGTGTTCCAAGTGATTCAGTACCATTGCCAATGTCTAAACATGATTCAAAATACATATTTAGTTAGAAGAACAATGCATTCACGGAGAAAGTATATGACAGCATGTTGCGAGGTAAACAACGTCCTTACCCATGCGAACAACATGGTCAAAGTGGCGAACTGAGAGTCTGGAGAGCCGCCGCCAAGCTGTACAGCTCGGATGATCAGTGCAACACATGCTGTCAACATTCCTGTATAGGACAGCCAGTAGATCACCTGATGCTGCCTCGTGCTGGTGTCAATGTTGATGGCATGTTTGGGCTGCTTAAGCAACGAGAGGATCCTGCTCGCAAAGAGGAGGATGGCCAATATGGATGGGAGTCCTAGCAATATTCTGATCATTCATGTGTTAATTCGAGGAAACCATTTTTTGCAGTTGCTTCGGTATGGTTGGATCGGTTCTATGGACGTACGTGCTTTCAAAGCATAGGGTCAGATCTGTTCGAGTGTCGCTCGTTGGGCCCTGCAAAGAAAGGATGAATATGAACAGGTTCAAAACTAGCGCAGAGGTCTTTTACGGGATGTGAGGAGAAGTGGGTAGCATTTCGAGCGTTTGTTTTTACCCATCCTTCTTTGTTCCAACAATAACTTGCGCTCATTGACTAGTAAATATAATAATCGATTCTGCAGTTGCTGATAGCGGTGAGGAGAGCGATTTTCACTGAGATGAGGGAGAGTGTGTGTGTGTGACAGTAGACGAAGGCGAGACGAGGATAGCGTCGATTGACAAGAAATGGGGATGGATGGAGAGCGAACGGTAGGGTGGTGAAAAAGGAAGGGAAGAAAGAGACAGAGAAGAAAGAAATCATTTGAGCTCCTTTCAACACTCAGATGACGGGGCATGGCCAGCTCAAAGACAAACAAGATTTCTGCTGTCTCCCGGTCTCCTGTGGAAGTGGCGGATACCAAATGTAGAGTGTCGCGCAGCATACAATTCAAGCCAAGCAAGCCAAACGCATATCCGTTGTTCACTCCAGCAGGCCTATCTCGCCCTACGCATTTGGAAGACACGTATGCTTCTCCTTTTATGTATTTGTGTGTGTCTGTTTGTCCCCTTGCATCTCCCTGTTCATGCCTATCCAAGGGGAGACAATCTTGACTATCCAAGTCTCCAGGTGTAGTACCCGTACCAAAAATAGGAGCGAGAGAATTCCACGTCCCCGTGAGATCCTTATTCTCACGTCCCCCAAAATTTCCATGGGTTTCCTTCGGAGTATTTTATCGTGCTACCCTTAATTTTTCTGGTTTCTTATCACTTTTTGCATATAACTCCCTAAAGAACGGCCAGAGCCAGAAGGCTGGGAGGGACTAGACAGGCTGGGAAAGGGTTTTTTTAGGGTGGAGAAAAAAGTCTGATAACCAACCTGGCTTCAGCTGGTGCTTGTTTGAGTGCTTTTGTTGGCACAAAAACTGATAAATTGAAATGAAATTAAGGTTCGCATGGGGATCCTGCAGGGCGAGAGATTTAGCGGTTCACGCCGGGCGTGAGATTATCTTTCTCGATGCACAATTACCCCCCCTCCCCTTTCTCTCTCTCACACACACTCTCTCTCTCTGCTGCACACACACCACACTTTAAGCTAGTCCCAAACACCATTGCACCTCAATTCTCAATTATGGTACAATGGCGTCCAATGGGGGATAAATATATGCCATATTTGTCCATGAGTGATATATTCATATGCAAAGCGCGATGTTGTAAAAGTACAAGAAATAAAAAAATAAGTAATTAGAGGTGATAGTCGTTAAATAATATCAACCTAGTGGATAACCTCGCCAGCCTGCTCTGCAAGGCTGTGGAACAATCCTCTGCGCGCCAACAGCACCTTGGGTGACTCATACTCCTCCACACGACCTTGCTCCAGCACCAGAATCTTGTCCGAGTCCATCACCGTCTTGATTCTATGCGCAATCGTCAGGATGGTGCGATCCTTGAACTCCTTACGGATCGTCTTTTGGATCAACTCGTCCGTCTCGACATCCACAGCAGCAGTCGCTTCGTCCAGAACCAGGATCTTGGTCTTACGCAAGAGCGCACGGGCAAGACAGATCAATGACCGTTGACCCACCGAAAAGTTCTCGCCGTTTTGAGCGACCTCAAAAGACAAACCACCGGCAAGAGACGAGACGTGCTCCTTGAGATGAGCACGCTCCAAAGCCTCCCACAGATCGGCGTCCGTGGCCTCGCCACTGAAATCCAGATTTTCGCGGACAGTACCGGCAAACAAGGTCGGGTCCTGAGGAATAATCGACAAGTGTTGACGAAGAGTCTGGAGTCCGACTGTCGAAATATCTACACCATCAATCTCGATCGATCCACCATCCAGCAGTGACTCCTGCTCTAGGAGGGCGCTCACATCCTTCACGTCCTGTGCACTCGATCTAGCCCAGTAGCTATCCGCTGCTTCAATGATTCGGAACAATGCAAGAGTGAGCGACGACTTGCCCGCACCTGTCCTACCAACAATGCCCACCTTCTCGGCTGGCTGCACCGTGAACGAAACATTCTTCATCACCAGATCAAGCCCCTCGCGGTAACGGGTTGAGTAATTCTTGAACACAATCCGACCCTGCTGGGGCCACTGCTTGGGGAGGCACACACCGGTCTCAGCCGGCGCTTCCGTACGCTTGTGCAAATACTCGTTCAGGCGCTCCACTGCGACTAGCTGACCCTGGAGGGTGCAGTACGCTCTCATGCACCAGATACTGGCGGCCGAGATCTGAATCATGTTGCTCAGCGCCAAGCCGCACATGCTCGGACTCAGCGTGCCGCGCGAGAAGACAATCAGCAGTGCAGAGCACAAGATCGCAACGGACGCCAGGGCCTCGAGCCGGACGTTTAGCCAGCGGTTGGTCATTAGCACCGCGTAGGTGGCGTTTGAGGAATTGTTGGCGAGAGTGTCATTTTTGGCAGTGAATCTGGAAGATAGCTGCATGGCACGGATAGAGGAGACACCGTTCAAGGTCTCGGTAAAGTGGCTGTACAGGGGCGACTTGGCTACGGATTGGAGCCGCTTGAGGATGCTGGAGGTGCGGAGGTAGTAGGCCTGGAAGAGCAAGTAGAACAGAGCCAGGATGGGGAGGACGAGAGTAAAAGAAGGAGTCACGAAGCAGAGAATAAACAGTGATCCGGCTAGGGTGAAGAAGCAGGACAGGAATGAAAGTAGCGAATGGGGGATGCCCTCGTCTACGCCGGCAATATCGTTTGAGAAGCGGTTCAAAACGCGTCCTTGACTAATAGATCAAGAAAAAAATGAAATAAGGTCAGCGAGGGATCAAGATTCTGCAAGTGGCCAATGGGGATGAGGAAAATTGGTGACTTACGGAGTAGTGTCAAAGAAAGACATGGGAAGGCGAATAACCTTAGCGAGAAGGTCCTCGTGGAGGGTCTTCGAAGCATGAAGAGGAGCGTCGACAGTGGCGAGATACGTCAGATAAACATCCACACCCATGTACACGACCATCAAGACAGCGTAGACGCCCAGGAAGTAGGCTGTCGAGTGGGTTGTCGTGCCGACAGTGCTTGTCCAATGCTGAAGCCAGAAAGGGATGGACATCTGAGCTCCTTGCCAAGCGACATATGTGAAGAACATGAGGACGACATAGTAGAAAGACCTAAACGCAGATAATGAGCAGCTGGTCAGGAAAAATGCTACTAATATATACAGCCGAGCAGATTTGGGACGAACAACTTACATCTGCTTGCAGTAAGAGACAAAAGTCTTCCAGCTGACAAGGCCATCGGAAATCTCCTCTCCGCCGACCAGACCACCGGATCCTTCATCCGTCTTGACCTCGTCTTCTGCAACAACTGTATCAGACTCATCACCATTGACCGATGTCGATGACGACGATGGCGTCGAAGAATCGATCGTCTTGTTCTCCTTCTTTTGCTTCTTCTTGTTGCGATGGCTCACTGAAAACTCCTTGATCAATTGGTAGAACGACTGCTTGGATTTCATCAATGTCTGGTAGTGACCCTTCTCGCTGACCTGTCCATCCTTGATGACCAAGATATGATCGACCTGCTCGAGATGGTTGATGCCGTGAGTGACAAGAACTCGAGTCTTGTTCTTCAATAATCCCTCGGGTCCGATCAAGTGGGTCCACAAATGCTGATCCACATGAGCATCGACGGCACTCAGGGGATCATCCAGCAGGTAAATATCGGCATCCTGGTAGGCGGCACGAGCGAGAGACAGACGCTGTTTCTGGCCGCCAGACAAGTTGATTCCACGCTCGCCAATCTCGGTCTGATCGCCAGCAGCCAAAATGGCAAGATCGGGGAGCAGGCCGCTGGCAAACAAGATATGATCGTAGCGCTCCTTGTCAAAATCCTTGCCAAAAGTGATGTTGTCGCGGACGGAGGCGTTGACGATCCATGCTTGCTGAGGGACATAGGCGACAGAGCCACAAATCTTGGCATGCCCTTGGCGCTTGTACATTTCGCCAATGAAAGCGCTCAATAGCGAGGATTTTCCTTGGCCAACACGGCCCACCACAGTGGTCAGGTGACCACGAGCAATCTCGATATTGATATTGGTGAGGGTCGATTCATTAGTCGGCTCCGAGTTGGTGGAGAGAAGGGCGGTGGTTTCGCTTGCCTGTCCCTCATCGTCATCCGATCCATTGGTGTCTTTCTCGGCTTTCCAGGCAAATGTTGCGTTCTCGAGCAAGATGACAGGTGCAGCGGGATCCTTGGGCAACATGGGTTCGTGGACGATATTGCAAGGGTCGAGCTCCTCCTTGAGCAGGAAGGCTTGGATACGGCCAGTGGCGACACGAATGCTGACGGTACTTCCCATGACCGTGGACATGCTACCCACCGGTTGGAGAAGCAAACCGAATAGAGTCATCGATACAAAGACCACTTGAGCATTGATCACGCCTGGAGTAAAGTTGGGACCTCCGACGGTGGCATAGACCGCGAACGAGACAAAGGCCATGAGGAAGGGGAAACAGGTATAGACCAGAGCCAAGACAGCCAAGACTTTTCCACTCTTGCGCATGACAGAAAGTTCAGTGTTGCGAAAGGCCTGGATCTTGGATCGAAAGGCGCCCTCGTAGGCGTACAACTTGATGATCTTGATGTTGCCAAGGACTTCCGACATGAGTTGGATACGGCTGTCCATGGCGCCCATCTTGGCGTATCTGGCGGTGTTCAAGAACCCGCCGGCCCAATTCTGGATTGGGGTCGAGACAGCAATACACACCAGGCCGCAAAGCGCAGACCATCCCATGGTGTTGTATACTATTGAAAGAAAGATGATAATATTGAAATTAATCAAAAGAAACGATAATAAATGTGCAAGCATCATGTCACCATAGCATAAAGATACAAACACACGTACACATGGTGGTGCAAACAATAATCTCAAAAGGAATCACGATCCACAGCGCCATAAGACTCAGGCTGCTCGTCCATGCCTCCACATCGTTCGACATGTGGTTCGTGATCTCGCCGACATTGTTCTTGGCTGACGGCGCCAGCACCAGGGCTTTGCGGTAAATCATCGAGATCAGACCGCCACGGATCTCGACACAGGCCTCCACATCCTTCTTGAAGTACTGGCCGTGCGAGAAGAGACAATCACACTGGTAAAGAACATTCCCAGGGCAAGGATCACACCCCGAGCCACGGGCCCATCCTGATCAGATTCGATGTAGGCCCATAATCTCGCGCACCAGCACTGGGAGCATGAACTGGAACACGGATCCAAGAAGCTTGAAGGCAACAATGGCGGCAAACTCGGATGCAAAGGTCTTTCCGATAACGTGGAGTAGGCTTGGGTTCTGAGGACCCTTCTTTTTGAGCTGCTCAATCGCGAGCTTGTGAGCCTCCCAGTTGGCCGACAGTTTTCGGTAGCTAGGTTCGGTCTCGATGGTCTTGGGCATAATATCTTTGATGTCCTCCTGGACAAGTGGGCGCTTGTATCCGAGGGAGATGATAGGCTGAAGGTAGTGAAAGGTCCATCGAGAAAAGATGTTGGCCTTGTCATGGGGATTGGCACCACTCTGTTGCTGGACACGGGTGGATCCTCGGGGGAATGCCTCAAACACAAAGGCCGTCAAAACGGCAAAAAGGTAGTACACGAGGAGCGACTGATATTGATCCTGGGTGTACAAGGAGTACAAAGTCATCAAGGTAGCCAAGACAGAGTAAAGCTCAAAGGTGTATATGAGAGAGGATGAACGGATCTCATAGGTCCATTCGAGAATGTTCAATCGGACCGCCAGAACCTATTGGAGGCAATGAGATGTTGGGAGCGATGAGCAAGAGGCTGTAGGTTCCTCTTTGAGATAAACGATGATAGGACTGAACTCTGAATTGACGTACCCATGCGATCAAGAGTGACCCAGCAGCAAAGATGGTTGAAACTGACGACGACCAAGAGTGGGCGAGATATACACCCATGTCCAAACTGGCAGCGACCATGGCCAATTGACTGGGCCAGTAGATCATATGTGTCTTGCCGAGGCCATGGGCAATTCCATTGCGCTCAAGATATCTAGCACGAATGACGAATGCAGCCGAAGCCAAAAGAGCAGGGGCGCCAAGAACGGCGGTGTTCAGAAAGCATGGCGTCAGCGAGATCGTGTTCTCGTGCCAGGGGCCCTAATCGCGTCATCAAGGTGTGCATAGTTGTGTTAGAGGGACTGTAATATCCTGATGGCTCTCGGATATGCCGCCTAATACTTACCCAGCCTTGAACACCACACCATGATGAGGAAGTATCCATATGTGAAAATAAGACGGTGCGAAGGTAACAAGATCAACGAGGTAAAGTGAAGTATGATTGAATAGGGAATGCTACTGCATGCACGCTCGCGGTACTAAAGATGAATGTAGAAAGTTAAAGCTGTAGAAGATAAAACGAGGGAAAGAGGGGGCATGGCATCAAATCGGCTTAATATTTATATGGGTCCAAGCCATTGCTAGAACCATGCACATATGGCCCAATAACCCTCAGTTGCTCACTCAAAGTTCTCAGTCACTAGAGGGAGGGTGTGCCCCAGCATCCAAACCTTGTCTCGTTAGCATCGACGAATCGCAGCGATTCCTCCGTGCTGCCAGCAGTGCGAGGCTGAATTTCCTTCGATAATTAAAGTTGTCCAAGTGCTACTTGCTCACAATCCTCGGCGGACACCCAAAAATACAACGCAAAGAATGCCATAAAGGCCTTCCTGGGAAGGATTGGAGGATTGGAGAAGTGAACTTGTGGATTTGGTAAACCCTTTTGGAGGGAGGGCGATTGGATCGATTCGATTTGAGCGGGTTTAGAGCTCATAGGTGGCATACACCGGCATACATTCGTTGTGGCCACATCATGTCATGACATACTTTGGCATCGAATTTGTGAATAACTGAGACCAATCATACTGCTTTCTATTCATTTTCTTAGTGCTATACAACCTCGCCAGCTTGTTCCGCAAGGCTATAGAACAATCCCTTGCGCGCCAACAGCACCTTGGGTGACTCATACTCCTCCACACGACCTTGCTCCAGCACCAGGATCTTGTCCGAGTCCATCACCGTCTTGATTCGGTGAGCAATCGTCAAGATGGTACGATCCTTGAACTCCTTACGGATTGTCTTTTGGATCAACTCGTCTGTCTCCACATCCACAGCAGCAGTCGCTTCGTCCAGAACCAGGATCTTGGTCTTACGCAAGAGCGCACGGGCAAGACAGATCAATGACCGTTGACCCACCGAAAAGTTCTCGCCGTTTTGAGCGACCTCAAAAGACAAACCACCGGCAAGAGACGAGACGTGCTCCTTGAGATGAGCACGCTCCAAAGCCTCCCACAGATCGGCGTCCGTGGCCTCGCCACTGAAATCCAGATTTTCGCGGACAGTACCGGCAAACAAGGTCGGGTCCTGAGGAATAATCGACAAGTGTTGACGAAGAGTCTGGAGTCCGACTGTCGAAATATCTACACCATCAATCTCGATTGATCCACCATCCAGAAGCGGCTCCTGCTCTAGGAGGGCGCTCACATCCTTCACGTCCTGTGCACTCGATCTAGCCCAGTAGCTGTCCGCTGCTTCGATGATTCGGAACAATGCAAGAGTGAGCGACGACTTGCCCGCACCTGTCCTACCAACAATGCCCACCTTCTCGGCTGGCTGCACCGTGAACGAAACATTCCTCATCACCAGATCAAGCCCCTCGCGGTAACGGGTTGAGTAATTCTTGAACACAATCCGACCCTGCTGGGGCCACTGCTTGGGGAGGCGCACACCAGTCTCGGCAGGTGCCTCAGTTCGCAAGTGCAAATACTCGTTCAGACGCTCCACCGCGACCAGCTGGCCCTGGAGGATAGAGAACGACCTCATGCACCACATACTGGCGCCCGAGATCTGGCTCATATTGATCATCGCCAGCCCACACATGCTCGGGCTCAGCGTGCCGCGCGAAAATACAATAATCAGTGCAGAGCACAGGATCGCCACCGACGACAGGGCCTCGATTCGCACGCCCAGCCAGCGGTTGCTCATCAGCGACGCATAGTTGGCGTTCGAGGACAGATTCGCGTGCGCATCGTTCTTGGCAGTGAAACTGGCCGACAGCTGCATGGCACGGATAGAGGAGACACCGTTCAAGGTCTCTGTAAAGTGCTGGTAAAGGGGCGACTTGGCCACAGAATCGAGTCGCCTCAGGATGCTGGAGGTGCGGAGGTAGTAGGCCTGCAGGAGCAGGTAGAGTACCGCCAGGACCGGGATCGTCAACAGGAAGGTTGGGGTCACGAAGCACAGGATCAGCAAAGCGCCCGCCAGGTCGAACAAGCAGCTCAGGAAGGCCATCAAGGCACGAGGCACTTCCGAGTCTACGCCCGTGATGTCGTTCGAGAAGCGGTTCAGGACACGACCTTGGCTGTGTGCGAATAATGATGCAGTTAAAATAAAAAAGAGTTAGGGGCATGATATAGTTGTCATTGGGGGAAAACAATAAACATGTATATGTGAGAGCACACACTTACGGAGTTGTATCAAAGAAAGACATGGGCAAGCGGATGACCTTGGCAAGGAGATTCTCGTGGAGAGCCTTGGAAGCGTACAGTGGGGCTTGGACTGTGCCTAGGTAGGTCTGGTACACGTCTACAACCATGTACAGAACCAACAGGACAGCATAAACGCCCAAGAAATAAGCAATCGAGTGGGCGGTCGTTTCAACAGTGCTGGTCCAGTGCTCAAGCCAGAATGGGATGGATAGCTGGGCAATCTGCCAGATAACAAGCGTGACAAGGATCAATCCTGAATAGTAGTAGGACCTAAAAAAAATGTACAGTGGACAGGGGCATATGTCAAGGATGGGCTGTTAGTAAGACTAATATGAGTGAAAGAACAAGGGATAGACGACAATCCACTGCTAACTTACAGCAGCTTGCAGTAAGAGATAAAAGTCTTCCAACTGACAAGGCCATCGGAAGCTTCCTCGTCTTCGACCAAACCGCCGGATCCTCCCTCCTTCTCGACTTCATCCTCTGCAACAACTGCACCAGATTCATCACCATTGACCGATGTCGATGACGACGATGGCGTCGAAGAATCG
>KN042421.1:1920447-1946794 GCA_000739165.1 Podila verticillata NRRL 6337
CTGCTTGGATTTCATAGTGTCTGGTAGTGACCCTTCTCGCTGACCTGTCCATCCTTGATGACCAAGATATGATCGACCTGCTCGAGATGGTTGATGCCGTGAGTGACAAGAACTCGAGTCTTGTTCTTCAACAATCCCTCGGGTCCGATCAAGTGGGTCCACAAATGCTGATCCACATGAGCATCGACGGCACTCAGGGGATCATCCAACAGGTAAATATCGGCATCCTGGTAGGCGGCACGAGCGAGAGACAGACGCTGTTTCTGGCCGCCAGACAAGTTGATTCCACGCTCGCCAATCTCGGTCTGATCGCCAGCAGCCAAAATGGCAAGATCGGGAAGCAGGCCGCTGGCAAACAAGATATGATCGTAGCGCTCCTTGTCAAAATCCTTGCCAAAAGTGATGTTGTCGCGGATGGAGGCGTTGACAATCCATGCCTGCTGAGGGACATAGGCAACAGAGCCACAGATCTTGGCGCGTCCCTGGCGCTTATACATGTCACCAATGAGGGCACTGAGTAGCGAGGACTTGCCCTGACCAACTCGACCAACCACAGCAGTCAAATGACCACGAGCAATCTTGATATTGACATTGGTGAGGGTCGGCTCGTTGGTCCGCTCCGAGCTGTTGGACAACAGAGCGGTTGTCTCGTTGGCCTCACCGTTGGCATCCTCATCATCATCCTCGCTCTCGTTCAAAGCACTCTCACTCTTCCAGGCAAAGGTAGCATCCTCGAGCACGATCACTGGGGCTGAGGGATCCTTGGGCAAAGTGGCCTCGCGCTCAATGTTGCGAGGGTTGATCTCCTCTTTAAGCAGGAACTTTTGGATACGACGAGTAGCAACACGGAGACTGACAGTTGCGTCCAAGACCTGAGATATTCTTCCGACAGGTCGAAGCAGCAGACCAAACAGAGTCATGGAAACGAAAATGACCTGGGTATTGATTTCTCCAGGCGTGAAGTTGGGACCGCCAATGGTAGCATAGACCGCGAACGAGCAGAAGGCCATCAGGTAAGGGAAGCACGTGTAGACCAAGGATAAGGCCGCTATGACTATTCCGGACTTGCGCATGATGGACAATTCTTTGTTGCGGAAGGCCTGGATCCTGGAACGGAAATCTTCTTCGTAAGCATACAACTTAATGATCTTGATGTTGCCAAGGACCTCAGTCATGAGTTGGATACGGCTGTCCATGGCGCCCATCTTAGCGTCTCGAGCAGTGTCCAAGAATTGGCCGACCCGGGCTTGGATGGGAGTCGAGAGGGCAATGCAGGCCAAGCTGCAAAGCGCAGACCATCCCATTATGTTGTACACTATTGAATTGGACAGAAAATAAAAGGATCGATCGTTAGTACTAACAAAAGGCGAGGTAATTTCTTCCGCAACTCCATGGCATCCTCCACAAATCAAAAGAAAAAAAAACAGATAACTTACACATGACAGTGCAGACAGCAATCTCGAAAGGGATCGAGATCCACAGCCCCATCAGACCCACGTTATCGGCCCATCGCTCCACATCCGTCGACATATGATTCGTGGCCTCGCCTGTGTTGCTCTTGGACGACGGCGCCAGTACGAGAGCCTTGCGGTAGATCATCGAGATCAGTCCTCCACGGACTTGAAGCCCCGTCTCGATATCCTTCTTGTAGAACTGGCTCAGCGCAAAGGAAACTACGGTACTGGCCAGGAACATGCCCAGGGCTAGCATCACGCCTTGAGAGTCCGGCTCCTTCTGTTCCGATCCCACGTATTTCAACATCTCATTCACCAGCATAGGGTAAATAAACTTCGAGGAGGACGCAAAGAGCTCGAGGGACAGCATAGCAACCATCTCGGGTGCGTAGGTCTTGATAATGACATGAAGCAGGCTGGGCTTTTGGAGCCCCTTCTTCTTGAGCTGCTCGATCGAGGCAGTGGCGTTGGTGTGATCTATCGCACGCTTGTGGGCCTCCCAGTTGGCAGCCAGCATCTGGTAGTTGGGCTGGACCTCCATGGACTTGGACATGATGTTCTTGATATCCTCCTGAACCAGAGGGCGCGAGAACCCGAGGGAGATGATAGGCTGGAAATAGTGGAAAGTCCATCGGGAAAAGATGTTGGCCTTGTCATGAGGGTTGGCACCACTCTGTTGCTGGACACGGGTGGATCCTCGGGGGAACGCCTCAAACACAAAAGCCGTCAAAACGGCAAAGAGGTAATATACGAGGAACGACTGATATTGATCCTGGGTGTACAGGAAGTACACTGTCATCAAGGTAGCCAGGACAGAGTAAAGTTCAAAGGTGTAGATAAGAGAGGATGAACGGATCTCATAGGTCCATTCGAGAATGTTTAATCGGACCGCCAGAACCTATTGGAGGCAATGAGATGTTGGGAGCGATGAGCAAGAGGCTGTAGGTTCCTGTTTGCGATAAACGAAGATAGGGCTGAACTCTGAGTTGACGTACCCATGCGATCAAGAGTGATCCAGCAGCAAAGATGGATGAAACTGACGACGACCAAGACTGAGTGAGATAGACACCCATGCCCAAACTGGCAGAGACCATGGCCAATTGACTGGGCCAGTAGATCAGATGTGTCTTGCCGAGGCCATGGGCAATTCCATTTCGCTCAAGATATCTAGCACGAATGACGAATGCAGCCGAAGCCAAAAGAGCAGGGGTGCCAAGAACGGCGGTGTTCAGAAAGCATGGCGTCAGCGAGATCGTGTTCTCGTGCCAGGGGCCCTAGAGAAATAAGGACGTGTGTATGCATGGGAGTGTGTCAGACCAATAACGATTTTCGGGATAGTCGCATGATTGATTGTCAACACTAAGAAATATGAACATACCCAGCCTTGGGCGTCGCACCAGGAAGATGAGGTTACATCCATTTGGAAGATAGAGGGTGTTGAAAACAGGGAAATGCAATGAGGAGGAGGGGAAGCACTTGGCAGAAACGGGAGTCTTTCACAAGCTAAACTGAGCTGTGAAAAAGAAAAAGATCGGCGGGCCTCGCGCGGTATTTATATGCACAAGGAAACAGGTCCGCGAGGGATGGATCGAAACACGTATTACGCTCTCGCTCTTCTCGTGGCCTCAAAAGTCCGTCACCGAACCAAGGACGTTGCTCCGGGTCCAATCCCGTCCAGTCGTTTTCGTGAGCACGAGGAGAGACAAAGACCATCAGGGGATTCAAGGGAATGAAGAGGATCAAGGACAGAGGAAAGCCAAAATAAGGTTGCTGTGCCTCATCTTAGACAGTCACTGTGCTCACTTCACAAACAATACCGAGCACATTTTGTCTCCGTGCCCACAGCCCAAAGAGCCTTCGTGGGAAGTTGTGCCTGCTCCTCGTTCCTGCGGATTTGCCAAACTGCGGGTGGCTTGCTCGCCTCTGCAAGGCGTCTGATAAATACCGGACTGTCCTTTTGGGCATGGGTGCTCTCTTTCATCATGTCTGTCCATACGTGGTGGCGCCTAATTGCCAAAGTCAATTGTAGCTATTTGAGCCCACGCTCTCTGCCATGCTGCCATTACGAGAGAGAAAGAGGGGGAAAAGGCCGCAAAAGATGTATGTGTACGGGTGAACCGTTTATATTCATGGACCATGGAGCCAAAAAATCTAGGAAGATAAGATACAATCGTTCCGACTAATACTTTTTTCCTCCGTTTGTTGGTCCATAATCCTACTTGCGAGTCCCATCCAACTTCTCTTTCCATCGCCACCCTTGGTTCTTGGCATACACCGGGTGGATCTCCGTGCCTGCCGCAATCAGGGCGTCCTTGTGCTTGCGCCAGATCGCCCCGTAGCGCGTGAAGGGCAGCTGTGGGTACAGGTGGTGGATATTGTGCAAGTGTTGGTTCAGCAGCGGGATCGCCAGATTCAACCCGTCCGACCGCAAGATACCCCCCGTCACATTCGTCATTTTGTAAATGTTGTCCGTGGCAGTGTACTGCTCATGGTCACCATCCGCCCGATGGGGTACATACGCAAAAAGCCACATCAGGAGCCAGTACGCCTAATTGATATAAATTAGAAACAACGGTCCGTTAGGTCCACCAATCACAGTGAGTCAAACATTCACGTATTGTCAGAGGATGTAAACACTAACGAAGACATACTGCACGCTGGGGAATGAGCCAGTATTTGACATAGGCCATGCCCCGCTGGTGGAACTTTTGTATCATGAGCAAGACACCCAAGTAATACACGAGCGACTCTCCAACCCGTGCATTCGGGACTTCACCCCCTAGGATCGACTTCATCCAGAAGAAGTCTGGGAAGAACCACTTGATGCACCGGAGCACCATCGGCCCACGCGAGTCCCACACGTCCGGGTCCTTGTCCGTGTTGGTGTAGCGGTGATGCAACAGATGCAGCTGCCGGTAGATACCAAAGGGCAACTTCAGGGGCAGGCCCGACAGGTACCCCACCATGTTGTTCACGGGCTTCTTGTACACGCCCTTAGCGACCGAGGAGTGAGTCGCGTCGTGGACGGGCGTGAAGCTGGCAAAGCAGGCTGCAGTCATGATCGGGAAGGTCAGCACGGGTGACACCCAGCGCTTGTGGGCGCCCACATAGAGGATCGATCCCCAGACGAGCAGTGAGCCGGTGGCAACGGCAATGGTGGGAACAGCGATGGTGGGGGTCTTGAGCTCGTCTGAGCTGATGAGGGCGAGGCGCTTGACTTTCTTGGGGGTGGTTGAAGAGGAGGAGGAGGAGGAGGAGGAGGCAGCCTTGGATGGGCTGAGGATGATGCCTGTGATCTCTGGAGCAGAAGAAGAGGTGGAAGGATACGATGGATCGTCGACATTGTAGTCCTCTGAATCGGACAGTGTGTCCTCGATCTCTTCCAGTACGGCCACCGAGGGTGTGTCGGTGACGGGCTCCAAGAGCTGAGTTTCTGGGACAGGCGCTGTCATTGGGAGCTGAACACAGAGACAAGAAAGATTGGAGATGAGAGAGAGTGAGAGAATGAGAGAGAGGAGAAAACATGAACAAAAACATCCTTCTATCCATATTTCCAGAGAAATTGCACTTAGCAAGGAAGATTAGGTCACTTTACGGCGACAAATTATTAAAATACCCAAAAACAACCGATCCGAGGCGAAACGAAGCAGGAAAAAGTCTTAAATGCTTAGCCCAAGTGTGGCTTAGCAACCGAGGAAACCCCTTACAAAAACACCAGACCACGGAGCAACCAGCAGCCACAAAGCACATCCGACATAAATCCTTAATAACCTGCAGTGCACATATGAAATTCTCAAGGGATGTTGGAAATAAACCTTTATTTGCTTGCAAGTTGGCCACTGTTAAGGAACAGTGAGGCTGCACCTTTCAGCGCCATAAACAGATCCATCTTGTTTCTTATATCTGCATAAGGGCCCATGTCGACAGCACCCTCGCCCTCCAGGTCGCCCATCGAACTCGGGCTACTTCTATCTGAGCCCTCGGACGAAAAGCGAGAAGAAGAAGAGGAAGACTCTGTCGAATACTCAGAGTCATAGTCATCTGACTCGGGATCTTGACCCTCAAAGGCTTTCCGACGATCTTGATCGTCCTCTTCCTCCTCTTCCTTAATAATCGAATACCTTCGACTTAGCACTGAGGGCATCGACAGCATCGACCCAGACTTGGGTGCGCTTTTCTTCCCGCTATTTCTGGACGGCCTTGGTAGCAAGGCCGCCTGGTTCGACGGCAGTGACGCCTGCACGGTCGCATAGCTCGGCGTCTCTTTGTATGCAATCCCAGCCTTCACTAACCCCGTTACCGTCGCAAACAGAGTCTCAGTCACCACCTCATGGATCGCATACTGCTCGTCTAGCTCGATCGCCTTCTCAATCGACTGTTTCGAGATCTGCCAGGCCTTCTCCTGCAGATGGAAACGCTCGTCCACTTTTGCCAGCACGGCCCCCGACACTCGGAAACAGGTCCGGATCACATCCGGGATTGGCGATTGCTTTAGCCGAATCGCCGACTCGATCGCCGTGTTGATGATCGTATTGCCCAGGGAACCCGAGGGCGTGCGCTGGTGACCTCGTCGGTGGCGACGGCTTCGTTTCGGGTCGGATGGGTTAGGTTGTTGTTTGGCGGCTGTTTTGCCATCTCCGAAGCCTGTGGTGGAAGAGTAGTGGTCGATCAGCGAAGTGGCCTGGTCACGATGGTGCCGATGGCGTCTGCGACGCGAACGCCGAAGCTTCTTGTTGTTCGAATTGCTGTCCTTGTCTGTGGGCTCCAGATGGTTGTCGTCTAAGAAGCTTCGCAGTTGAGACTCGAATGCTTCTCGGCGTAAGGGGTCGCACGTTTCAACTAAACAATGATGGTAAGACACACAGTGTCAGTAAAATGAAGCTAAAACCACAGTGAAGCAAAACAATTTCATGCACAAAGCAAGACATACTTGGAAGCGCGTGCATCAGCGTGGCAATGGCTGCAAGGTAGAGTTCAAAGGCGTCATCGCCAGCCTCGTCGTCCATATACTTTGACTGCTCTTCCCTCTCGATGGCCAGTGCTGAAAGCGTGATAGACTGATCTACCAACTTCCGGTTCAGTTTGCGGTAGTTGACCTCCTCTGGGAGAATCATGCGGGCATCACCTTGGCTACCCCGACGGGTCGTCTTGGAGGCAATATACGTCAAGGTCGAGTCCATCACTGGGTGCTTCAAGATCCTGCCCGCGACAGGGATCGATCCCAGCTGTTCTTTGGAAGGCAAGAGGCCGGTACCGACAGACGTGACAGAGGATACCACTTTCTGTGCCGCTCTGAAGGGCATCAGCGGCGATGGCCTCGGAATGGACGGGATGTATGCTTTAGACCGGGTCAGGAGTGACGGCGACGGCGGAGGAGTAAGGTTGTCCAAAGTCTTCTTTGCCGACGCCCGCAGAGCCGGGGAGGCAGGAGGGGTAGTTGCCGGAGTGGTATTAGCTGAAAAGTTTCCAAAGAAGGACCGTGTAATCGAAGGAGGGCATTGAACAGGGGGCTCGAGAGTAGCAGCTGCGTCTCCTAGGTTCAACGGTTCAACATCGTTCTCTTTGCTTGTGGATGACAAGGCAGGTGTGCCCGGGAAGACAAAAGGCGATGTGGTAGGAGCAAGCGGTGGCGACGTCAGGACGGACGGTGAGGAGGACGTCTTTTTATGCCTTGTCCGACCAACAGATGAAGGTGATGGTGATATGGCTTCTGTTGTGCCCGAGACTGCAGACCGGAAGAACTTGGCGCGGTCAAAGCTGTCCATGGACACTCTACTTGAGACCCGTGTTTTTGTTCGCTCAGGAGAGTCCACGATGGAAGTGATGGTCTGTACAGCTGGGGTCGAGTTGTTCCTCCGGATCGCGTTTCGTGGAACAATGGTCGATGAAGGCGGGAATACGGCGGAGGACGAAGGGACAGGTGAAGGTGGCGAAGAAGAAGCCATTGGGGGAGCTTGACTTCCATGACTTCGGGACCGGTAGCGACCCAAGTTATCATTCATGTCATTTTTGGGTGGTGAGTGGATGTAGTGCTTGTGCTCGGGAAGGATGGCCTGTGGGCTGCTTCTCCTTGGCTTTGAGCTCATCTTGTTCCTCGACCTGGGCGACTTTTGTGGATTCTGTGGAGACGTGTTTGTCGAGTGAAGAGTGTGTGGGTGTAAGAGTGAGGAGGAGTGTTGGTACGATGGGACTCTTTTGTAGCGAACAGAGGATGAAGAGAAAACAGAGGGCAAAGATAGCGAAGGCAAGTTATTTTGGCAGAAAGTAACAACAGAGAAGGGATTCATTATTTCTTATGGGGGTTATTTAGGGTTGGATGGATGGGATGATGGAATGATGAGAAAGAAAATAAACAAAAGCAGGATGAGGAAGAGAAGTATGCGTTGGGATGTCGTATGCCTTATGTTTTCTTTTCTTTTTCTTTTCTTGGTGGATGGTCCCTCTCCAACCACGTTTTCTTTTTCCTTTCTGTGCTTCGTGGGATGTTAAAAGGCAAATGCGGAAGAAAAGCGAAAGATAAAAGGGAAATGATGGAGGGTAAGACTGATAACGGTTGAATACAAAAATGTTAAACGACGCAGCGAATGAAAAGATTTCCACGGAGATGCTGCGTTCAGGAACGATCAGGTATGATGTCTGTGTGCGACCACAGCGCATAAGATATGATAACCCCGTTCGACAACGATTGTAATGAGTTTTGGAGATGAGAGAAAGGGTAATTTGAGTAAGCTGCCGTGTGGAATGTGGATGTGAATGTGAATGTGAATGCGAATGTGAATGCGAATGAGAAAAGGGCAAGAAAAAGGTGTGTCATGAAATATTAAAAGGTGGGATAAAAGAGAAAAAAAAAAAGTCGTCCGCCCAAAGAGAAGGGTAAAGGCAAGGTAGGGTTGGCTTGGCTTGGCTTGAATGATTGGATAGCAAACAAGTGTTCCGAAGACAAAAAGACCAACAAGGAAACCAAAAAAAAAAAAAAAAAAAAAAAAAAAAAGAGAGAAGGGAACCTCGAGCACACAACTGCCAGTTTGTTTTTATATAATGTGATGTGCTTTTTGTCTCTGTGATAGGACAGGATAGGAGAAGAATGAGCGACATTTTGCACAGACATATGAATGAATGAATGTATAGCGAACACGCCTTGGCTTTCTTTTTATTCTTTCAAAGGCGAGCGTGGATCGCACTCCATTGGATCAGATCGACATTTTTAGATAAAGACGTAAACGAACTCATTCAAAGAGAAGAAAGCACAGACACATGCAAAACAGAAGCCTTGACAGGACATGACACGACACTGGGAAAAAGAAACCAAGAGTCCCCAACACACAACTGTGCTTTGGTCCAGGGCAACAGCGCCTTTTTTCACGGTGCATTCAAACACTATTCGGTGGATAGCACCACATGCCTCAAGTCACTCCCATAGTCCCCTTCATGTCCACGCCACATTCACACGCGTCCGCTTTTGGTCTGGTGCCCCCACCCCAACATTCATGCGTTCTCGAAAAGAATCCAGAGACTCCAACATGGATCCATAGCAAATGCGGCTCTGGAAGTGCAACGGTGCGTCGTCTTCCTTATTGTTTGTTTGTGTGAACGTGCGTTGTGGGTGTGTTGTGAGCCATTCGGGATGGATATCCCAATTGCTTCTGCTATTCACTTTACTCTGCACGCGGATCTGATTCTTGTCGGGACCAAAAGGAGCCATCTCATCCCAATGCTTCCTCCACTTCTTTGTTTCTCACCTCCACATCCTTGACATCTTGGGGCCAAGGCACATTGTTCTTGCTCACTACCCCCACAAACACACCTAAATGATGCGGTCTATTTGGATATGTTGATGCTTGCCCACAATGTTGTTCAGATGTTCACGATGCCTCTTTTCCTTTCCCAAGACTATTTCAATTTCTCTCTCTCTCTCTCTCTCTCTCTCTCTCTCTCTCTCTCTCTCTCTCTCTCTCTATAACTCGCAACTAGTCTCCTAATAGATACTTCTGTTTTTTGACCATCGCACAATGAAGGTTTCAGTGAAGCGAGGCAGTGGGTTCCTTCTCCTTCATCCAAAGCATAAAAAAGAGGAAAAGCAGTGTTCGTTGTCACGCAATTGTGCGACATGCAAAAGGGTTCTGTCTCCTCGTCCCTCGTCTGTGTGCCCGCAACAGCAACGCCCCTTCTCATCCTCCCCTTTGTTCCACGAGCTTTGCGACACCTTCAAACAGAAGACAGCCGCAATAAGTGCTGCAGATCGATCCGAGCACAACCTATAATTGGTTTCCTCCGCATGCTTTGCCTTACTTCCCCCAAAGCATTCTTTCCAGCTAATTTTAATCTCTCACCTCGTCTTGTGCAGCTGGAGCATGTGCTTGAGCGTTCGCTTGTTCTCCCAATATCTGTCGGTATGGAGGGCTTTAATGACTGACCCTTGTTCCCCTCCCCTGGAGATTGTGGTTCTCGAACCTACATGCCTACTTGACCATATACCTCCTTGTAGAGGCTTGTGTATCAATATTCAGAGATTATTAGCCACGACCACGTTTATTTTTATTTACCTCAACTGTCATATGAATGTGACATTGGAACCCTTGCGATATTTTACGCCATCTTGGGTTCCTATTTGACCATGAAGAGCCGCAAACATCTGGATGCCTATCGTCGAAAGAGATGTTTTTGCCCACGGACTTCCGCCACTGGGGTTTGTGTTGTCGACATGCATGAGAAAAGATGCGCAATCGAGATACCTTCAAAAAAGTACAAAATGCTTCGTCATGGTCTAACTGTCTAGGGCATGGAGAGGGAGGTTTTTTTTACGGTGGTCATCATCCACGCATCCTTGCCCTAGCAACGTGGGAGATAGACGTTGCAAGGAGAAAGATGACATCTGTCACATATGCTCATGACATGGCCCGATAACGAAGGGAATATTATTTTTCTCTCATGGAGCAACTCCAAGCCAATGGATACATTTGTTTCACGCGCATGCATGTTTGGCTCGATAAACCCTTTTGAGGCAAAAGATGGAAAAAAAAAGACAAGGGATATTTGTGGATACGTCATTGCTTTCACCACCTCACTAGCAACCAATGCCTCTCGTGTTGAGTCGACCCATCAAAGGCATGTGCTCAGTTCTGACTGAAAAAAAAAATAGCATGGGAAGGCATGTCGCAAAAATATATCAATTATTATGACCTCCAATCTGGATGTTCCATGCGGACAGTATTAATAGGTTTTGAGGGTGCATGATCATACGATCGTATAAGTACAGTTTTTGCACATGGTTCCTCCATGAGGGAGATCGCATCGAGTTTCTCTGGATCGTACGAGAATTGTGCGTTGTGTCCAGGATGTTCATTTTGGTCAAAGTGTTCCTTACGGAACGCGTTTTTCGATGGACTGATGTTGATATCCGGCACAGCTGAAAAAGAATAGTAAGCCAGGACTAGGTGGCACACACACATGTGCATGGACACACGGCACGACGATAAGCTCTTAAGCTCTTAAGCTCTTATATTGCGTTCATTGATGTCCACATGCTTTTGTCATGACGTTGTGGTCCTTTCAGTGGATCAACAAGAGTTACATACCCAACGAGACGTACAATATATCCACGTTGTTGTGGTGATGATGCGTTGGCCTTGAAAAAGATAACAAATAAATGAAAATTTTGCAGCTCAGAATCATAATTCAGACCATTTTGGCCGGCTTAGCAGTTGTGACCCACAGCCTTCATTTGCATGTGAAAGTCGCATGTCTTTGACATCACCAACCAGGCGCAGATCAAATTCAAGAATGTCTTCATGTACGCAGACAAGCGAAGAAGCATGGAAGCATGCAATAGCAGCCCAGGCGGAATCGTAAGAGAAGAGACATGCAACAAACAAAGATAGTGCATATTTTTCATGGGCCAAAATAGATCTAGCAAAGGTCCAGGGCGCACAACAAAAATAGGACTGGCATCTGGTAGAAAGAAAGCAATATTCTTGGATGATCAATGTTGAAACAGGTGAGAGCAGACGAGCCTACTAGCCCTTGCTCTGCAGTCCTTATACCAAGGTGTCTAGTTTTGCGCAGTGAAAAGGCCCACATAATCATATTTGCCCATACCGAAGATGCCAAGACGCAGAGCTGTGCTCTGCATGCATCTGTTTGTTTAGGATTTGGTGCCCTCGTTCACAAAAAAAACCAAAACAAATATCCGCGCCACCAAAATACGTCTTCACAATCGGTGGGAATAATTCGATCCGACGAGATATTGCTGACAAAATGGTATCATGGTGCCAACAAAGGACGAAAAGAGAAGAGTGCTTGATTGGTGACCCATCCATCCATTCATCTGCTTCCTTTTCTACTAAATTTCTACCCAGAGAAGACGACAAGAGCTGGGCAGGACGGCTAATTTTCGGCCGATAAATATCCCAGTTGCCGCCTTTATTCCCCAGGGACCACCCAGAAAATAATTAATTTTCGATCGCAGCGAAGAATGAATCTCAGCCTAGACAAACACAAACACAGAGGCGTATTCTTAATCCCGTGCCCAGCCAGAGTCCGCCATCTTTTCTGATTCATCTCACCCAACTCACACACGCTGTGCCTGAAAAGTGAAGACAAGTAGACACAAAGAAAAGACGTGTCCAATGTCCACGAACAGCTCTTGTTGGGGCAGCGAAAAAAAGCAAAAAGAGACCAAGTCATTCCAGATCCAGAAGCTCAGCTCATCTCAGCTGTCTTCTCATCCCCTGTCCCTTGTTTGACTTGACTTACACAGACAACAGGCACGAATTTGTAAGTATTTTGTCGTCGCGGGACGTCGTAGACCCGGCACGATCGAGCCCGGAGTTGGCAAGAATTCGAAGACGGTAAAGGAATGTTTATTCTCAATAAGGACGAAACTCAGACCGAGTCCAGCTGTACCAGAAACAAAATAGAAGGGGAGGTGTTGGGCGATGTAACTGTGCAGTACACTAGGTACTCTTTTGCAGCCTTTGATCGACTCTTGTAGCTTGTGTACTCTCTTTGTCATCGGCCTCGGTTTCGTTCTTTCTCTCATTCTCTGACCAACAGCTCACTCCTCCAAAAGCGGAATACTACGATTGCAAGCAGTCTCATTGTCCTTTGTTTCTCCAACGATCCGGTCTTTATTTATTTCAGTTGAAAACACCTTCCACATTCTTTTCTCTTCTCTTCTTTTCATCCTTCATTTTATTTTCCACCTGTCCAGCTGTACATATTTTTCCTCTTCTCTTTTCTTCAATCCGTCCTTGACACCTCCGTCTCGCCTTTTCGTAAACCTCACGCCCTCGCGCATTCTCCACGACGTCGTCCACAACACTCAACAACATGGCACAAGACGGCCAGCAATACGCCCTGGCGTCTCTCGAGAAACACACATCGCCCCAGTCACCTGTTGAAGAAGACGCCCCCGGGGTCCTCTCCTCTGCCTCCTCCACTGCCCCTGTCCACCAACCTCTCCATGCCGACCCTAGGCGGTCTGCAACCGTCCCTCCATCATTTCGCGAGTCCTTCCCCCAGTTCTTTGTCCTCCCCCATCTCCTCTCTAAAAACGCATGGATCTTTCTCTTCGCCACCACGGTCGTCATGGTCGTCTACATCTGGCTCTACCTTGGCGCCCTGTGGTCCCCCATGACTCGCGTCAAGAACGTCGAGATTATGCTCTACAACGCCGACAAAGGCTTCGACTACTCCCAGACCCCCGCACCAGTTACACAGCTCTTCCAAACCATCACTCACAACTCGTCACTCGGCTCGCTGGTTCGCCACCAGGTCATGGACCCTGAGGGGCCCCTGAACCATGTTGTCAGCTGGGTTGATGTGTCTGACCAAGAGGGTTGGGACCGCGACTCGCTCATTGACCAGGTCGTCAAGGGCAAGTACTGGGGTGTACTCTACTTGCCTGCCAACTTTTCCAACAACATGTTGTCATACGCGCCCTCGACCGCCTCAGGCCCTGCAACGGTTGCGTCGATCAAGCCCATTGCCATGGAGTACGTCTTTGATCAGGGACGCAGCTATGCTACCCATTCGATCATTGAGAAGTACATCTCCAAGTCCATGGATGCTCTTTCCAAGGGTGTAGAGCGTCAGTTGCTGACTTCGCCTGCGAACCAAACTCTGTTGAACACTATGCATCCCGTCCTCTGGATCCAGGCTATCTACCTCTCCGAGACTATCATGAACCCTGTTCTTATCTACGGACAAAACTTTGCCACTTACGTTGTGGTAAGTTCTTGAGCACAGTGGTATTTTCTGCATTTGCGTAAACTCGGTTTTTGTGCTAGACTAACAATCTTTTTTTTGTCCTTCTCGTTTCACAGTTCATCGTCCTCTACATCGGAAGCATGCTTGCCGTCTTCAGTATCTGCAAGTACCTGCCCACCACCGTCGAGACATTTGGCATCCTGACCTTGCCCAACGAGACCAAGCCCACCGCCAAGCGTCTGCCCAAGTTCCCTGCCCTCCGTATCGTCCTCGCCCGCTTCGCCGTCGCCACGCTCTTCTCCTTCGTTCACACCATCTTTATCTGGATGGTGCCCCAGGTCCTGGATGGCCACCAAATGTCTGAACATTTCAGTGCCGGCTACGCTTTTGCCTTTATCTGGTTCGTCGGCCTGTCCTTCATCAGCATCATCTTCCTACTCTCCCAGCTTCTGACCGTTGACGGCTTCCAGGGCCCCTCCACCATGCTCATGATCCTCATGTTCACCTCCTCGGGTGGCATCCTCGACTGGGTTCTCATGCCAGGCTTCTTCCGCGTGGGCGTCGCCCTCCCCTTCACCTACGGTGTCAAGGGCCTGCGCTCCATCTACTTTGGGAGCCGGAGAGACGAGATGTGGCTCAACTGGGTTGTGATCCTCGGCTGGATCGTCGTCCCGGCTCTGATCACCATGGCCCTCGCTCGATCAGAGATCCGTCTCAGACGCCAGAACTTGCGCCGCACCGCCAGCATCCAGGCCGAGGTTTAAAACTGAGAGCCTTTCTCGATTTCTTTCCTCATGGTAAATTAATTTTACGGAGTTTTCTCTTCCGTGAACACAAAAAACCTCATTTAGCATACATAATACTCCACGCATGATACCATCCCCCTCATTATTACCTTTGCATCCAATAAAATAATTTCGTCCGAGCAATTGGCTATCAATAGTTCTTCTTTCTTTTCTTCTTCTCATGTTGCAGAAATGTAAAGATGGGCGAGGGACAATGGTTTTTTTTTTTTTTTTTTTTTTTTTTTTTTTGGCAAATTACTCGAACTATGTTTCTACAGGTATATGCGCCGGAGATCCTTGGGCAGCGTGATCTTTTGACACTGCGGACACAGCTTCTTACTGCCAAGCGTCTTCATCCAACAGGCCTCACAGTGGACGTGCCAGCACACGATCGACGTCAGTGGCACCGTGTAGGGGTCCAGACAGATCAGACACGACGGCACATTTCGGTTGGCCGACTCGAGGTGCTTGATCTTGGCCCGAAGCGCATCGATCACCAGTCGTGTGTCTCCGGACGCAAACGCGGCCCCCAGCTGCGCGTCGACGTTATCTTCCTCATCTTCATCCTCCTCTTCTGCTTCCTCATCCTCCTGCCCATCCCCTTCGAGATCAATCTCTGCATCTTCATCCACCTCTTCATCATCAACGTCACCGGGGTCGTCCCCTTCGTCCATAATATCCACATCCCGATCTGGCCGCACTCTCTTCTTGGCTTTCATCTCCTTCTTGAGGTCCTTGCTGTCTTGGACTTTTCTTGCCGGCGGAGATGCCGCCCGTTGGACCACCGAGCTCGACGCCATCACAATCTCACGCAGCTCGTCCGCGTCCGGGTCGCCGTCGTCGTCCATGACAATATCCCGCTCTGTGAACTGTGCGCCTCCATATTCTTCCTCTTCATCATCCTCCACGTTCAGATCGTCGTCAATATCCGTCTGCGCCGACCGAGACCCGGATCCTGAGCCAAGTGCGCCCATACCGCCTTCAAACAGGGCCGTGGCGCGCACCCGCGTCTGCCCCGCCCAGGTGTACTCTTCAAATGAATCCACCCTGTTGTTGTGGTTGTGGTTGGGTGTCGTCGCAGTGCTCATCGATCCAGAGGGAGTGTTGTGCCCTGAGGATTGGCCCGAATGATGATGTGGGTGAGCCGGCTGTGGATTCGTGAGACAGGCGTCGATATGGTGGTTGATGTCCTCCAGCGTGCCAAAGAGCCTCTCGTTGCAGATAAAGCACGTTGCGGGCGAGTCGTCTCCTCCTCCTCCTCCTTCTCCACCTCCAAGGGCATCAAGTCCACGCACAAGTCCCAGATCCAGATCCAAGGGTCTTCCTGTTGATCCGCTGTCCTTGTTGTTTTGGCGAGCTGTTCTCCTTTTTTGGATATCGCGGATTGTCTATTAGTAAAAAGGTGACATGGATTAGCGATTTCATTCCAGCTTTGCCTTTCGTTTTTATTCTTGCATGACGTCATAGAGAACATACTCCACGCTTTTCGTTGTCGGTCGCTGATCCTTTGCTCTTTCCTTTGTTGAACTGTTTCGTAGCAGCAATAGCGGCTCCACGTTTTCCTCGAGTCCTATAGGTTCAAAACAAACATACAAAAAAAAAAAAGAACAATTAGATCATCCTCTTCCACTACGCGGGTGGTTCACACACACACAACCTTTTTTTTTACGTCTTCAAGAATAAAAACATACAGGTCTGCAGATACTCCAGCTTCCAGTTGGGCGAGCTCCATCCGGTAATGCTGCTGATATTGGCCTGGCGCTACAATCTCGTGGCAAATCGGGCATTTGACAGACGGATTCCGCTTGGGACGTTTGGTCGTTGAAGTAGAGGAGTAAGGGGCATCTCGAGTCGAGCTTTTCCTTGTCGAGTCTGAGGTGTTTCTGGAGTGATCCCGAGAGCTAGAGCCTGTGTTATGGGAGGATCCCCCACGGTCGTGGTCTCTGAGTGGTTCGCCTGATTCTGATTCGGTCTCGGTGTCGGCATCACTGTTCCTTCGCGATGAGCGCTTGCTTCCCTTGTCAGACATGTCTTTCAATATGTTTTGTCTCCTAGTAATTAATGTCCTGGGGCTGGTTCTTTATGGCGGCGATGGAGATCTCAGGTTGAAGGAGGGGTCACTCTTGCATCAGCGCTCAAAGAAACAACTCGTCGCTTGGCAGTCACAACAGCTAAATTGTTAAAATTCGCCACCGAAAGGGCAAAGAGAGAAGAGAGCATCGACGGCGGTCTCCAAGATAGCAACAAGGAGAGCAAGGCGATATCGAATAACGTGCAGGACCCAATGCTATCCTCTCCAGAAAAGACATCGGCGAATTAATACAGCGAGCGTCCTATTCCAGAATGCACGCCAAGCACGCAATACGGCGCGTTGTTGGGATGCGTCACGTGCGCTCGCAAGTCTGCAGTGCATGCACCCACCTTGACATGTTGACCTAGCGCATCCTCATCTGCATCGTGCTGTCTCCATCCGCCCCTTTTCTCCATTGCTCGCTGCCTCCTTCTCCTATCCAGCCCATCCATTGTCACCCGACAACACACAAGTGCCACGCTGCTGTGCACCCAACGTGGGTTTTTCTTGCTCCCTCGCCTTTGCTCACCCCCTCTGCCTCTACCTCTGCCTCTCTTTTTCCTCTTTGTCTGCAACAAAGGGCGATCAGCTGCCATCTGTTTGTGTGCTTGTTTCTCCCCATCGGCACGTTGATGCATGGCCTGCTTGCTATTTGACCGTCGCTTGCCTCCCTTTTTATTCTGATATCCGCGCGTTCCTGGGACTTTGTTTTTCTTCGTCTGTTGGTGCAAACAGGAAAAAAAGAGGCAATTCACTCCCCTAACAGACTGGACCCTGATTCCATTATTTCGTATTTTGCATCTTTTCGCATTGCGCCTTTCTCTCTTTCTCCGCTCACCACTCCACACCACACCCGCACCAGCCGTCATCCGCCATACGCCCAACTGCAACCTAAAGCCCTGGATGTCGCTCGAGAACTTGTCAGAGGTCCTGTGGTCCACAGCCGGTGGGCCTGGCATCGTCTCGCTCCTTGGGAATAGCAACAGCGCCATGAACACCACCATGGCCCACCTCTACCCCAACTCATTCGGAGACAGCCCAGACAATAGTGGCCAGCAACCGCACAACTTCCTCTTCGGCATCTCAATAGCCGTTGCCACCTCATTCATCCAGTCACTGGGCCTGACCATCCAGCGCAAGTCCCATATTATCAACGAAGCCATCCACCCTAAGGAGCTGAGGCGGCAAGCCTGCCAGCGCCCACTGTGGCACCTGGGCTTCCATACCTACATCCTGTCCAACCTCACGGGCACCATCTTTTCGATTGGGTACCTGCCCGTCATCATCCTGGCGCCCCTGGGGGCCGTGACCCTGGTCTTCAATGCGCTCTTTGCACGATTGCTCTTGGGGGACGTCTTTTCCAGACAGAGCGCAATAGGTAAGAAAAATATTTGTGCATGAAGCATGGTCGCCAAACCGGTTCATTTTACACTTTTTTTTTTCCCTTCTTCATTTGGTGTGGTGCAGACAGACAGAACAACTAGAAGAAACATACACACATAGAGAAACACACAGAAACACACAGATGGGGACGAGAACAGTACATTGGAATCGGATCTAAAAATATCGGGTTTCTGCGATGGACCCAGACGATGTGTGTTCCCTCGAGAGACAACAGACAGAAAGAGAGAGAGGAAAACTTGGGCGGGCGAGGGGATCTCAACCACACTCGCTCGGCACTCGGACAGGACAGGACCGGACAGGACTGGACAGAACAGGGAACTGGGGCTGTGTACTTTGCCCTCCAATCGCATCTGTTTTTTTTTACAATTGCATCCAACGTCTTGTGGTTGCTGTTGTTGTTGTCTCTCCCTCCAAGAAAGGCGATGCAGCAAGCTTGCGAAACAAGGACAAAGGGGCGTCCTCTCCCTCCAAAAGCGCCAACATGACATCTCTTCTTTCACGCACTATAACATTGGATCATCACAGCGAATGATATCATTTGTAACGCAGTAAATACCTCGTACGTCAGACTCTCTAATCCTCATCTCTCGCTCCCTCTTTCTCTGATCTGAAACAGGCACAATGCTAATTCTGCTGGGGGCCATTATGATCGGATTGTTTGGTGTTGTCCCCGAGCCAAGTCACTCGCTCGAGGATCTGATTGAGCTGTGGAAGCGACCCGCGTTCATCATATACTTTTCACTCATCGAACTGACAGTCGTAAGTCTACTTGTCGGCAACAGGATTGTTGAGGGAGTTCTCAAACGGAACGCCAGCGCCCACCTGGATGCCACCAACAGCAGCATTATCAACCCTCCATACCATCCACGCCAACGCAGCTACAGTAACAGATACCCCAGGATGCTTGGAGGGCGATCACTCGGCAAACTCAGCCCCACCAGGATCAAGACCATGCTGGGCATCTCGTATGGATGTGTCGGAGGCATGCTGTCCAGTCAGGCGTTGCTCTTTGCCAAGAGTGCCATTGACATGCTGTACCTTACAATCGTTGAGGGCAAGAACCAGTTTGAGAATCCTTTGAGCTGGTTCCTAGTTATTGCCCTGGTCACAGCAGCGCTTTTGCAGGTACATATCCCCCCTACTCACTTGCATCATCCCACCTCGCCCAACTGCTCCTCTCGCCCACCTCCGCACAAGACCCCACACCGTCTCACGCCATGCCATGCGAAGCTCAAAAAGAAAAAAAAGAAAAAAAAATTGCTCACATACTTCTTCTCTCGGTTCTCAATAATTTATAGTTGTATTACCTGAACAAGGGCCTCCGCCTGTGTGACACTGTGCTGTTGGTCCCACTCTCGTTCTGCGCCTACAATATCTCGTGTCTCTTCAACGGCTTGGTCTACTACGACCAGTGGGGCCGTCTCCATTGGTGGCAGATCCTGCTGGTCCTCTTTGGCATCAGCCAAGTCTTGGTCGGGGTCCTGGTCCTGGCCTGGCGGCCCACAGAAGAGTACAGTGACGAGCTAAACGACCAGGAAGAAGCAACTCTGCTCTTGCCCAACGCGTCACGGCCTTCGACGCCTCGGCATAGCACCCTCTTTTCGTTCAAGCCCCCACCAAGTGGTGGGCATGGCAGTATCGTTTCAGGAGGAGGCTTGGGGCACCTGGTGGACTCGTCTGTGGATGCTCGGAACCTGATCCATGGGTTTGAGCGGTTTGATAGTGATGAGGAGGACCAGATGACGGAACAAAGCACGACGCCGCTAGGAGGGCATCAGGACCAGGACCGTACGCTAGTCTCACTAGCGGGTGAAGATACCCTCTCAAGTCAGTCGCAGACGTCGGCATTATCACCTAAAGCCCTGGCCTTTGCGCACAATACCCGTTCAAAGAAATGAGAGACTTCACTAGAGATAATGACTGGCCTTAAAAAAACACAAATACACTAATAGCGTTTCTGTCTCTGGAACTTTTCTTCTTCTTCTAATACTACTGATTTGCTTTTGCTAAAGAGTTGACCGGATCGAGATGGAGGGTGCATCATGGCGACTGAGGATGTCGACAGGGAGTGGCGCCTTGCTTAACGTCAACCCCGCCTTGAACTGCACAATATCTTTGACCATCACGTCCACTATGGGAGGAGACCTCCTATCCTTTGATTGATCCACTTCCTCCATTTCGGAGTAAGGCCCCAAAGCCTGTGACCTCATATGCACTTGCAAGCTGCGACACAGCCCGCTCGCGGGGTGCATCCAAATCTGATAGAACACTTTAACATCACTCAACGTCACCGCTTGCATCGCCGCCACTTCCTGCGGGATCTGTGCAAAGTCGTATACTTTGCTACTGATCTGCTCCCAGTACCGCGTCGTCTCCTCTTTCAGCATCTTGTCCGTCTCCAGCTTCTTGTTCACCAGCGACCGCACATGCTTCACAAACTCGGCCTCTGTCATCTCCCCGAACATGGTTCCGATCCGTGTCACCAAAAAATCCTCAATCCGACTCTGCAAGAACCGTGGGTCTCGCTCAGACTGCACCACGATCCTCAGCCCCGTCGATCCGGCGTTGATGCGCGTCGTGCAGTGCACAATGTAGCCCAGCTGCTCTCTGGTCCTGAGCTGGTTGAAACACGGCTCTTGAAGAATCTGCGCCACGATCTGTGTCAGCGCCGACCGCTCCCTCCGCCACGCCAACTCTGCCCCTTCTTGCTCGAAAAACACCTTGCTTCCGTCGTGGTAATCCACCTGGAAGTAGTACTCGATCGCAGAGTTGACATTGGTCGCGTTTGGCACTTCCTGCTCATGCACACACCTCGCCTGCGGCAACAATACCGACCGTGCCGGCAGTAGCTCAGTCGCCGTCAGCGGCCTGGTAGGCGCCAATATTGTCTCCACCATCGCACACGCCTCCAACGCCTGTTCCTCGCCCATATTGCCATGTACCAGCCCCTCGATCTGCAGCCTCGACAGCAACCACGGCTGAAACGCCTGAATATCGTGCGGTGTTAGCCCCTGCAGTTCCTCCAGCTTCTCGCTGTACGTCCACTGCTTCTCCTGCAGCAGCTGCGACATCACGTACATGGCTAACCGGTTGGGCTCCTCGATCGCAAAGTTCGCGTATTGCCGCTCGAGCTGCTCCAACAGCACATAGAACCGCTGCACGTCAACCTGCAGATGCTTGATCCGCTCGACCACCGTTTGGAGCAGGACCAAGGCCTTGTCGTTGTAACCCTCGATCTTGAGAACAATCCCCTCCACGGTCACATCGAGCGCGTACTTGAGCCCCGCCAATTCAGCACTGTAGGCTTCCTCTGTCAATGAATCCTTGACCAGCTTCACGAACAGGACCGATCGGACAAAGTTGGCTGGCGAGGCGAGCACTAAAGGCGTCGTGAGCTGGAAGTAGAGGTTGACCTTGGGCACCCAGAAGATGTCGTCCTTTTTGTGCCACAGTCGTGTCAGCGCCGTGTGCTTCAGCAACGTGGGCGCTTTGAGAGGCGTGACGACGGGGAGTTTGTGCGTGTCAAAGTTTCGAGGAATGTAATCGTTCGGTCCAGGCAGGTGCAACTCGGCGTGGGGGCTCAAGTTCCTCAGTTTCTATATTGTCAAGATGGGAGGGAGGGAGGGGATGCTAAATAAATATTGAGGTCAACAATATCCTCCTTGCTCCACATGAAATACTTACATCCAGAAGGGAAGCCGACACAGGTGCGACGTGGTACTCGGTGCCGTACCACCGCTCCTTGCATGTGAACGCGCCCCCAGGCACCACCGCCATGTCCTGCGCCACCACTGTGCAGTGCCAGCGGTCCACCTCTAGGACGTCCATGGACGCCTGGATCAGGCCCGGGTTGTACTCGCGAATTAGATCCGCACCCGAAATCACCCACTCGGGTGCATATCCTCGCTGCATGATCCGTACCAAGGATGTCACATAGTTGGAGGCCGGCGATTTCTCTTTGAACCGGAAGGCGATCGAGGAGAGTGATGATAACTGTTAGGAGTCGTGGACGATAAAAAAAAAAAAGTCAGTTGGTAAAAAAAAAAAAAACGATCTTGTTCTTGGAGTTGAAAACTCGCTCACTTTCACATCCATCTACCTCATCCCAGATGTAAGCCTGCAGCCCCTGTTGCCGAATCATCATAATATACTGAAACACGACTAGGACCACTTCCTCATAGCGCGCCAGGCCTTCAGGGGTTAGATCAATCACAATCTTGAGGAATTCAAACCCAATTCCACCGGACGAGTTCCCCGTCGACAGCTTGTCCGCCCAGCCCTTGCGTTTCAGCAGCGACAGGATTGAGCCTTCTCCTTCGTGCCCAATCAAGTGCCCAATGTATCGTGCGGGCTGGACCGTGTAGTGTGCTGTCTGATCCGGGTACGGGAACGTGATTACCAGGGACCGCAGGTTTTTGACCGGCTTGAGGAACGTTGTCCTCTACAATTGGTCGGGAGCCATTGGCTAAGTTAGTTTGATGTATACTTGCCATTATGCGCTTGGTATAAGATAACTATTAAAAAAAACCAACCCCCCTACCAGAAGCTCATTCGCAGTCAGTGGTCCATGCGGATACGCCGGCGGCGTGATACCTAGGTTCCTCACGGCCGAGAACTTTTCGACCGCCCACTGCACCAACTCATTGAGGGGCTCTCTCCCCAGGATCGCCAGCCTCATAATACTAGCCGAGTAGTACTTTGCATGAAACTGCATCAGTTCGCTCCGCACGTCGATCCCGGCCTTGGTCGGCTCTTCCTCCAAAGTGGTCACGTTGCCCGTGCTGAAGTGCCAATACGGATGCTGCGGGCTCGACAGTGTCTTCGCGAGCTGGAACTGCCGCCGCGAGTCCTGCTGGAGGTTGCGCTTGAATTCCGAGTCCACGGCGCGGATCTCGCGCTCCTTGCAGTCGGCGTTGAACAAGGGCGCGATGAAGAACTGTGCGAACCTGGAGGGGAGAGTGAGATTTGATTATTATTATTTTTTGGTCGGGGTCGAGAGAGATGTTGCTATCAATGGAACAAAAAAAAAAAAAAAACATTTCATTCTTTCTCTTATTTACCGGTCCAGAGCGCCCTCCAAGTATTCATGCCCCACCTCAAAGTGGTACGTGGTATTGTCCAAGCTGGTCGACGCATTCGACTTGCCGGAGTGCTGGGCCAGGTACTCTTTGTACGCGTTCTCGCGCGGATACTTTTCGGTCCCTAAAAATAGCAAGTGCTCCAAGAAATGGGCAAGGCCCTGAAGGTTGTCCTGTGTGTGTATGTGTGTGTGTGTGTGTGTGTGTGTTTTTTGGTGCCAAGAAATAGTAGTAAGTACAGAAATAAAGCGAGTCAGAAACAAGCTTGCCTTTTTCCTCTTTTTGGTGGCAAGACACGGAAAAAGAGCCATGGACAAATACGTAACTGGATCGCTCAGGTGGCCAACGTGCACGTCCATGGCCGCCGCAGACTTGTCGGCTTCGGCGTCGTGGATCAGCAGTACCTGCAGTTGGTTGTTAAGCTGCACCAGGCGGTACTCGCGCTTGTCGTTCAAGGACCGCTCGATGGGTTGCGCGAAGAACGCGTGTGACCCGTCATGCGCATACTGGAAACCGTCGGGCAATGCAGCCATGAAGGGGGTTTGTTTTGAGAGGATGGGGTAATTGTGTGCTGAATCCTTCTGGACGAGAGGCTAATTTGTGAAATTCAAAGGCTGTCAAGTTGGAAAGGAGAAATGTGAGTGGTGCAGATGCGTAAATGAAACCATCTCTCGAAAAAATCGCCTCTTCTTTCGCGCCACCACCCAAATGTTTATCCGAGCATTCGACGAGGGACAGAACTATGTGGTATCAAAAGCTGTTGTTTTTTCTCTGCACGGGGTAAATATCTATGTGTATGCAGAATATAGGTTTTCTACTCGTCATCCTCATCCTCATCCTCCAGGGGCTCGTCGTCCTCAATGTTACGGCGAAGGAGCGACTGGATCAAGGGCAGGTAAGGGTGTTCGCCGCCGACAGGGTTCTGTCGCTTGACCTGGTCAAAGTACTTTTCGTAAATGTTGCCGTCATACACTCCCAGAGGAGAGTTGATCATGTAGTCCGAGTAGTTGAAGGCATCAATCAAGGGAATATACTCTTGACGGACCTCTCGGCAGAACACGTTGACCTGGGAGCGAACATAGTCCATCTGCGAGGGAGTGAAGTAGCGGTACTGGAGGAAGAATCCAGAGTTCTGCTCGATCGAGTACAGTCCGTACAGCAAGCAGACCTTGGTCAAGATAGGTCGCAGACCCTCAGGCGCGCTCTTGACCGCTTGAGCAAACCGGCGGAAGACATAGCCAAAGGAGTGGATCTTGGCAGCAGCAAGACGGGCTTGCGAGCACTCCTCATAGGCGGCCTCGGGGCTCAATCCCTGTTTAACCGACGTCTCGAAATCGTCTCCAGCCTTCTTGACAACGTTGGCAGTGACCACGTTCCAGGCCTCCTGGATTACATCAAAGCTCAAGATGCCCTCGTTGGTCTTGACGCCACATCCCAGGTTCAGCAGAGTGTTGAGGTGGTTCAGATAGCTGACTCCCTCGGGCTGGGTCTTGCCTGCAAGAGCCTCGCGGTAGCAACTGACGAGGTAGCGTCCAGACTGAAGTGTCAAGATGGTGTTGTCGCCCTCCCATGTGCAGTGGACAGCAAAGTCGTTGTAGGTGGTGGCGAGGCCAGTGTAGGCAGAGTAGCCGTGTCCTCCCAAGGTCTGGCGACAGGCCTCAATGGCGTTCAAGGTCGACCAAGTGCAGAAGGCCTTCAATCCAGCTGAAGTGGCGTGGGTCTCCTTGAGAGTATCGATCACCTCCTGCATTGTGTCATCGTCGGGCTGGGTCGACTCGAGCTTGTCCATGAGCTCATCGTACAACTTGTTGGTCTCCACGCCTGTGAAATGGAAGGCATAGGCCATGGCTAACAGGGGCATGAGGCGGTACTGGTGGATGGCATAGTCGATCAGCTTGGTTTCCTGGACATCATGGGGGTTGGACGAGAACTGGCGACGGACGGCAGCGTAGCGTCCAGCAATAGTCACTGCCTTCTTGGCAATATTGCCCGAATCGACGACCATAGCAACACGACCTTGAATAAGAGCACCGTAGGTCAATTGGGCCATGGGGGGCTCCTTGACCTCGCCAGCGCGTGAGACCTTGGTGTGCTTCATCAACATGTTGGTTCTGGGGATGCGGACGTTGGTGAACTGGATCCAGCCATTGTCGATTCCGTCGCGACCCATCTTCTTTCCAATATCGCCAATGTTGACACCGGGCATCAAGGTGTAGGTGTGAGTGTCGCGAAGCTGAACGACAAAGGACTTTGTTCCGTAGCGCTTGCCGCGAACAATGAGCTGGGCAAAGACAACGGTGTGGGTGGCAGTGTGGGCAGCCCCTCCGATCCACCACTTGGTGGCAGTGACGGTGGGTGTGTGGATAATGAACTGATCGGCAGCCTCGTCAAACGTGGCGGTGGTCTCGAGGCCAGCAACGTTGGATCCGTGGCCCAGCTCGGTCATGGCGAAGCATCCCACCATGCCGTTGAGAGCGAGAGCACCCTTGGAGACCCAGTGAGAGAACTGGGCAGAGGTGGCAGATCCGCGGAGAGCGCCAAAGAAGAGACCGTAGTGGACACCGAAGCGGGTCCAAAAGCCAGGATCGATCAAACTGATGGTCTGCATGCGCATGGTGAAGATGGGGACGGGCTCGGCAGAGACGTAGTGGACGATGGTGCGGAACTATGAGAAGGGAGACGGGAAACAAACACCACACTATGTCAATGAAGTGGAGGGTGCATACTCGTTTTTTTTCCTTTCCCACTGACTAAAGTGAACACAGCCATCCACAGCTTAGACCTTCAAAAGGTACTTTGCTGTGATGTCCTCAACTTTAAAAAATAAAGGTTGAGGTTCTTCCTTTGCCCCAACAAAGCCAGGAAAACCAACAAAATCCATAGTCATGAAAGTGTACCTTTTCCATGGTGCGCTGTCTGATCTGGTCCTTGGTCACGTCGTACATGTCGTGCATGCGGAAAGTAGGGTCGCGCTCCAGCTCCATCATGAACTTTTCTCTGATCTTGGTGAACTTCTCGCCGCCATCCAAGAAGTAGGTCAGCTCACGGACATTGAACGTGGCCTTCACACGCTCTTCCGCCATGGACTCGACGGGGCTATGAATACCAAAAAGTTGGTTCTCAAGATTAGTGATTGTGTGCTATATTGATCATATTGATCTGGCAGGAGCCCGAACTACTAAGGTCGGAACCCTACGTCTTGATCTTTGGTTCCTCAGCAGCACAGGCAGACAGCTGCAAGTGGCTCTGAACGGCAGTCAGGCGTGAACTTGAGGTGGCCATTGTTGTGATAAGAGTCGGGTTGGGGTTGAATTTGTGTGGAGGAGGAGAGTTTCTACAAAGTGAGTT
>KN042421.1:1951018-1970799 GCA_000739165.1 Podila verticillata NRRL 6337
ACAACAACAACAACAACAACAACAACAACAACAACAACAACAACACAAATGCCGCCTTTGGTGTCAACAGTAATACCGAGGCAGCCACAAGAATGATCGACGAGGAAAACAGACAAAGAATCAAGCTTCCAGCCTACCCGGGCCTGGAACGGTTCCAGCTGATTGAGAAGATGGGCGAGTAAGTTCTACAGCAAGGGTTCTACTCCACTACACTCTGCCCCTCCACTCTGCCCCTCCACTCTGCAAAACTTCAGTCGGCCTATCCTCACAAAAACGGTTTCTTTTTCGACGTAACAGAAACAACACAACACAAAGAGGGAAGGGGAAAAAAAGGAGAGTGGGAAAGAAGGAAGTGCGGAGCAAATGACGGACTGGAAAGAAGGGAAGGAAGAAGAAAAAAAAAAGAGCTCAGAGCACCCAACCACAACAACAACAACAACAACACAACTTAAAACAGCATGGGCCACGCAATTCTGGCTATCGGCAATGACGGAATGATGGTATCACCGCAGAGATACAGAGCTAGTCTAGTATTGGTCATCAATCCCTTGCTTTCTTTTGTTTCAACAGCGATTACAACACCACCCACCTCCTCTTCGCACCTTTTGCTTGCTTGCTTGGGCTGGATGGAAGGGTGCGCGATCCTGGCTGTCCTTGAAGCGCGAATGCGCCAAAACCAAACTATATTTTGGTCAAGGTTCAAGCGGACAACGTCATTCTTTCATTCTGCCTCTCCTGGGACTCTCCTCTTTAATAGCTGTCATTTTGTTTGTTTGGATAGATGGATGGACGCTAACTCCCCCCTCCTCTCTCTCTTCTTTCCTTAGTGGTGCATTTAGCAACGTATACAAGGCCAAGGACATCAAGAATGACCGTATCGTTGCCATCAAGGTGGTCCGCAAGTATGACATGAGCGCCCAGCAGGTAACGTCAAAGTGTTTTATCTTGGGATTTGTGGGATTTGTGGGATATGTAGTCGAGAAAAAAATATTAAAAGCACGCACGTTGCTGACATCATCTTTGTTCCCTGTTATGTTCATAAAATTAGAACCGCCATCTTCACCGCGACATGAAGAAGAAGCCTCGTGTAACTGAGGTAAACCTCCTCATCATGGTTCATATTCCTGATCATCATTCTTCCGTGGCATAAACCGAGTCCATGTCATAACCAATTGCTTTCAACCTCCATCGATATTCATAGAGAGCCAATATCCTCAAAGAAGTGCAGATCATGCGCCAGTTGAAGCATCCAGGAATCATTGAGCTGTATGAGTTTTCAGAATCCGAAGAGTTTTACTTCCTCGTCATCGAACTGGCCCCCGGTGGAGAACTCTTCCACCGTATCGTCAAGCTGACCTACTTCTCGGAAGATTTGACCCGCCATGTCATTGTCCAGGTCGCCCACGCCATCCGATACCTGCATGAGGAAAAGGGCGTCATCCACAGAGACATCAAGCCAGAGAACATTCTGTTTGAACCCATCCCTGTCATCCCTTCCCCACCTGGAGTCAGACCCACCGACGACAAAGAGGACGAAGGAGTTTTCATGCACGGAGTCGGTGGAGGTGGCATCGGTCGGGTCAAGATTGCAGATTTTGGATTGTCCAAGGTGGTTTGGAACGAACAGACCATGACTCCCTGTGGAACAGTTGGTTACACTGCTCCCGAGATTGTCAAGGACCAGCGCTACTCAAAATCAGTCGACATGTGGGCGATTGGATGCGTGCTGTATACCTTGCTCTGCGGATTCCCACCATTCTTTGACGAAAGCATCCAGGCGTTGACTGAAAAGGTGGCTCGTGGCCAATACACCTTCTTGGAGCCCTGGTGGAACGATATCTCAGATTCAGGTAAGACTACATACTGTGAACTGTCCTTGGCCTTGGACCTGGGGAATGGATGCATGTACTGACGATCCGTCTTTTCCTATCGCCTTTCATTTTAGTCAAGGACTTGATTACGCACTTGTTGTGCGTGGATCCAAACCAGCGCTACACTATTGATCAGTTCTTGGAGCACCCCTGGATTAAAGCAGGCCAGCCCCCTGTGGCCAACGAAGTCCCCGAAGTCAACATGACATCACCTCCAGTTCTTGTCGAGAACAAACTGTTGTCCAATGTTTACGCCATGACTCCCGGCTATGGAGCACAAACTCCCCAGACCCCATACAAGAAGAGAGCCGAGAACCCATTGTCGCCAGGTATCGGCCTCCGTGAAGTCTTTGATGTCTCGAATGCTGTTCATCGTATGGAGGAAGAATCAAACCGCCGTCGGGCCCGCCAGCAAGGCGGTCTGCAGCCCAACGATGCTTTGAACACTACGACCCGCCAGCGCCAAGCATTCATGGAGCAGCTGCACGAGGAGGACGAAGAAGAAGAGACAACACACTCGGACGATGGTTCAGGATCGGGTATGAGCGACGACGAGATTTCTTCCGGAGTGCACGATGTTCGCATCCGAGCCAACAGTGAAAACTACCGCCAGGCACACGAGAAGAGCAAACAGATCATGGCCCAGCGCCAAGAAGAATACCAGCGTGCACAGGAAGAAATGGCGGCTGAGAAGCAGCAAAAATACCTGCGAGAGACACAGATGGCTGGCCATCCCGTGATCATCCCAGCCTCGACGATCAGCCACTCGCCAAGCCAGAGAGTGACCTATGCCAACAACAGTATGGCGAGCACGGCAACAGGTCGGTCCAACAACACGATCAGCAGCAGCACGTCAGCGTCAACGATGGCATCTACCTCGTCGACTTCGACCACCAGACGTCGTCGCGCAGGATTCGAACTGAATATCGGACAGGCTACGCTTTTGAACCGTCGCGCCAAGAATCATCCTCCATTGCATCTGGACCAGCTGACTACTACACCAGCGATGGCAGTCTAAATTATACTTTTCTTCACACTCTTTTGCTAATTAACAAACTCGTTTTTTTTCCCTTTCCAGACAGCATATCCCGACTATTCCCTAACAGTGTAAAATAAAGTGTCAATCGAAATCTTGGAATATGTGATAAAGCGAGTAGAGTAGCAACGAGCGATTTTATTGGACCTCTTTCAAGAATCCGTCTCCATGCTGACCAGTTTCATCCGGGTCTCCTGGCGCTGGCGTTTGTGGCTAGTGTCCATGCCTTCCATCAGGCTCTCCTTGCGCAGTCTCCGTCGCTCTGTCCGCCATTCGGCTCGACTGTTGCCTGCACCAGAGCCACCACTATTGGCACCCTCGCCTATTGATCCTGAACCATTCACGCCAGACTCGCCTCGCATGTGCCCACCCTTCATCTCGTGCCTGTCCCGTCCCGAAGCACTCAACTGCTGTTGTCGCTTGGCCGTCTCATAGTTCACCACGGGCAAGATCTCGAGCTTCATCAAACCAGCCCGCCGATCTGATGCCTCCACCGAGCTCATTCTTCTCATACTCGTCGATGAAGCCGAAACTTGCACAGTAGACGAGGACAAGCCCGGCTCTTCCTTGACCACCACCGCATTGGCCAGATCCGCCGATCCCAGCGCGACAGGCAAGATCTCCTGCTGGTGTTGTTGCAGCGTGTCCTTGTGTGCAGCCATCGCCACCTTGTTCTCGGCCGCCATCAGCCGCTTCAGGTTGGATTCCACGAGTCGCGATTGCTCTGCGTTCAGTTCTCGGATCTTTTGAGGATCCGTTGGTCTCTTGACGTACACCTTTGGACGTTTTGAAAAGTATAACGTATGTCAATCAATTATCCTGTAGCATCGCTTCACGTCTGAGCATTTGCCAAAAAAAAAATACTCCTTACCGGTGTTTGTCTGTACGAGTGTTTGCTGGGGAAAGGTGGGAGGTGGTCGGGGACGGGTGTCCGGGCTGTGATTTTGTTGCCTGCCGCATCCTTGTTGTCTTCTTCATCACTGTCCGAGTTGTCCTCAATATCCGAATCCAACAGCAGGGTTGTCTTTACTTTCTTCTTTTTCGGCTTGGCCATCGTTTCCTGCAATGGTCCTTGAAGAAGAGGTGTTGCTAGAAAAAGTTGAAGCACCAAAAAGATGTGTGTTGATTCTTGGTTTAAAAAATAATCTCCACCTCGTTACTTCTCCTGAAAACAACTGGATCCTTACATGATTGAGAGGCCTTTTTGGCGTATTCTGCAAGACTTTCCGCACTCAAGCTCATGTCTGTGAATGCCTGCTGAAGATCGTACACGTTGGGCTGGGTTCGTCCTGCGAGTTCTGCAAAAGAGTGTGCTATCCTGTAGATTTGCTGGGTATCTATGAAGGCCGGATGATCAAAAAAAAAGTTAGAGAGGTGATCAGTAATCCTGTGACCATACTTTCTTGCATAGCTCTGGGGTTTTTTTGTTCGTCTCCACCGAGAGGTTTTGTTGGAGAACTTACAGTTTTCAAACGCGTTGGTGAGAGTATAGAGAGCCGAGGCGGTGATGCCCTCGAATCCTGCAGCGAGGGCGAGAATGGACACCAATTTCTGGCAGGTGGCATCGGCCGTAGCACTGTCCATGGTGAATTCTGATGGCGATGGAGGAGGTCTCCGTTGCGGTTGTATTGATGCTTTTGATTTCTTTTTGGATTGTGCTCCTGCTTTGTTTGGCCGTGATGGAGCATGTGCTGATGTTGATGTCGATGTTGATGTGGTTGGTGCTGTGATGGTGGTGGCGGCTGCTGTGTCTGCTTCTACAGGATTGCCCCGAGGCTGAACGACGGCGATGATGTCCGACATGGTTCTTGGCTGTCAACTGGTTTGGACAAGCTTGGAAGACAAATGGGTTGAAAAGCGAAACAGACAGTTTTGGGCGCTGTGGAAAATGGGTGGCTGAGCGGACAAATGTGACGTAGACAACAAATTTGGCAGGCAGGCAAAAGAGATCGCACCTCCACCAACCTCTCCATTAGTCCATCAACAATACTCACACATCCAACCATGTCTGCTGTAAGTGGAGCCGAGGCAGTATTCGATAAAAACAAACCAAGCTGGACACAACGCAGGAAACCAGTAGGAATAGGGCTTTTTATTTTGCCGCATTACCATGGATGTCTAGGGCAAGATGCACCGATTAGTTGGCAAGGACAGAGAAGAGAGACACACAGTATATGACGGCGTCTGGACTAAACACAGAGACGAAAGGAACAGTCGCGATGGAGGAGATCATCATGAAGGGAATTACTAGGATAAATCCTCAATCGGTCGACCAACGTTGCCGATGCAGCACGCGCTTTTGTCGGATACTGTAACTAACTGGATCATATCTTCAATTGTCCAACACTACGTGTCTATCTAGTTTGTGCCCGTCAACCCCAAGCCATTCCTCAACGATCTGACCGGAAAGGCCGTTATGGTCAAGCTGAAGTGGGGACAGGAATACAAGGGATTCTTGGTCTCAGTCGATTCGTACATGAACTTGCAGGTAACGTTACCAACTATGTTTTGTCCTAATGACCAAGCGTCATGTCCCATATATCAATATCGCATACTAATTGTTCGGCTTCTTTTTTCTTATCCCTCTTTACACAACCATAGCTCGCCAACACCGAGGAGTTTGTCGATGGCGCATCAACAGGCACATTGGGCGAGGTTTTGATCCGATGCAATAACGTCCTGTACGTACGAGGCGTGGACGAAGAGTAGAGCGCGAGGCAAGAAGAAGCATGCAAGAAAGCAAGAAACGAGATCACAGATAGCAAAGCAGAAATATATCACTCAAAAGAAAGGCATCGTCCGTCGAGGCAAAACAAGCAAGCAGTCAAAAACTGGTGCTTGATGATTTATGTGGCTTATCACAACGCATCTGTAGATTTTCTTACAGGAGGGAAAGGTGCACGCGTCAGGGGGTGGGGCATGAACCACAAAAAGAGATCACCTCCTTTTGTTCATCCATTCATTTATTTCAATCCTACCAAAAGCAAACACCGTTTTCATTTGCACATCATCCATCCACCCGCTTTCATCCTCCTCCATCCCCTCAACTACAACCACAAAAAGGAACCTAAAAACCATGACCACGAAACTGATTGCCTTTTCGCCTGAGCAGCAGCAGACCCTCTCCCCACTGACATTGACCTCCCCATCGTTCCTGAGCTACCTGCTGCACTACCAGAACGAGACGATTCGCGGCATCTCTGTCCGCCTCCCTGGCAACTTTGTCCACTACTCGCTCCTGGCCGAGCAAGAAATCATCCCCGACAAGACCACCGTCGGCGAGCTCAAGATGAAGGTCCTCAACGTCGTCTACGTCACCGACAGCCAGGAGCGGGTCGAGGACTGTGTGCTGTGCCGGATGGGCGTCCATGTCGAAGGGTTGCACGAGCAACCTGTGAACCACTTTTAGTGTTTCTCTTTCATCTTTATGTTGTATAGCACCCGTCTGTTGTCCTGTTGTTGTTATTTTTTTCATTGATTTGCTGGTACACTTTTAGTCTTTTTTTTTGTACAATTACTCTCTCAACAATGCTTCCCGTTTTTCTATCGCTTTCCTACCGATGTGTTAAATTTGAAGGAGGTATGGGTGACGTTGGCGTCCTCCCGTTTGCCACCAAGTTTTACCTTTTCAAGAAAAGGTCTTTGTTGAGAAAGAGAAGCGGGTATTGCGCGCATGTACTACCCGACTTGAGTTATCATGCGTGCTATCACAACGTGTATGCGTTGATCGAGTATCTTTTTTTTTTTTTCTTTTCAGTCCCAAGCAAAAGACCTGAACAAGGCAAACGTGAACAGCCAATTACCCCGCAAGTGAACCATGGCTTGTTGGTCGCAACAGGGTGAATGTATATACTCCTGACCATCCACACTTTCCATCCTGTGCACTCCCACGACTCTTTTGAATAGACATCTGAGGGAGGAGACTAGGTTGTCGTAACATGTGGGTATTGCTATTAAGGCAAGATCAAAACATCCACAAGTCGCAGCTATTATATTTGCGGTACCTCCGATGTAGTCAACAAAAGCATCGCTATGGCGCATATGAGCGAGTCAGTATGCACCAGGTAACTTAGCATTTATTAATAATATAATCACAACCACCAGTGTCGCTCATAAGGTCACCTGGTCTTTTGCACCGAGCTTGGATCTATACCCATGGGGCCGGACACCCACGTCTTGCTTTGTTATTAATAATAAACGTAAAGACGCTACGTTCCTGGCAATGGAGAAATATTCTGTATATATATATACTTTTTTTTTTTTTTGGATCAAGGACAAAGAGCTAGGGAACGCCTCACGGCTTGCCAGCTTCGTCTCGAAGATTCTTCGATGTACATGACTGATTGATTGGTGAGACCGAGCAGGCGAGAGGGATGAGTCCGCGCCACTTCGCCATGGCGTAGCAAGGTTTTCTTTCTCGTTCGATTGCTTTGCCACCTTTTGTTTCTGGCCACCAAATTAGACTTTGGGTGAATCATGTGACTCCATCCAGTGGAAAACAGAACGTCATGGAAGTTGCTGGAAAGAAAAGGAAACAGAGAGCCAACACCAATTACAGAATAGGATTTTGGAGGCACTGCCCTCTTGAACAGCGTCTGCGCCAGCGAGCTTCGATCCAATATATTTAAAGGGCACCCTTCGCGCGCTTTGCCTTTTTCTTTATCTTTTCGACCACACTCCCCCACCCCTTCAAAAAGACACCGCCATAATGTCGTCCGAGACTTTCTCTTTCCAGGTAAGCAACCAACCAAGCCAAGAATAACCAGCCATCTCGGCTAGCTTAGCTTCCTTCATTGTTGCCATTTGCGCCTTCTCCTTATGCAAAGTGGATCCACAATCCTCTTGGGATGCTTCTGAAATCTGACCCTGGTTTTGCTTGCATCTTCCCATGCATTCTTTCCATCTAGGCTGAGATCTCTCAGCTGATGAGCTTGATCATCAACACTTTCTACTCCAACAAGGAGGTCTTCTTGAGAGAGTTGGTTTCCAACGCTTCCGGTAAGTCGTCGTTTGCTTTTTTCACACCCGGCTTTATTGCAAACAAGCCATAACAATAAAACAAAAATGTGGTTTTTTCTCTTTCTGTTATCTTTTCCGTACTTGATCCATGAATACTCACCTTTGTTTTATTCTACCTACTTCATACATTCAGATGCCCTCGACAAGATCCGCTACGAGGCTCTCACCGACCCCTCCAAGCTCGATTCCGAGAAGGAGCTCTACATTCGCATCACCCCCGACCGCGAGAACAACATCTTGAGCATCCGCGATACCGGTATTGGTATGACCAAGGCCGACTTGGTCAACAACTTGGGAACCATTGCCAAGTCCGGTACCAAGGCCTTCATGGAGGCTTTGAGCTCTGGCGCTGATATCTCCATGATCGGTCAGTTCGGTGTCGGTTTCTACTCTGCCTACCTTGTTGCCGAGCGTGTCCAGGTTATCTCCAAGCACAACGATGACGAGCAGTACATCTGGGAGTCTGCCGCCGGTGGCTCCTTCACCATCACCCGCGATACCGTCAACCCCTCCCTTGGCCGCGGTACCGAGATGCGCCTCTTCATGAAGGAGGACCAGCTCGAGTACTTGGAGGAGAAGAAGATCAAGGAGATCATCAAGAAGCACTCCGAGTTCATCGGTTACCCCATCCAGCTCGCCGTTGAGAAGGAGACCGAGAAGGAGGTTGAGGATGACGAGGAGGAGGAGGTCAAGGAGGACGGTGCCAAGATCGAGGAGATCGAGGACGAGGAGGACAAGAAGGACAAGAAGAAGAAGACCATCAAGGAGAAGACCGTCGAGAACGAGGAGCTCAACAAGACCAAGCCCCTCTGGACCCGCAACCCCGAGGACATCACCAACGAGGAGTACGCCACCTTCTACAAGTCCCTCACCAACGACTGGGGTGACCACATGGCCGTCAAGCACTTTGCTATTGAGGGTCAGCTCGAGTTCCGTGCCATCCTCTTCGTTCCCGGCCGTGCCCCCTTCGACATGTTCGAGACCAAGAAGAAGCGCAACAACATCAAGTTGTACGTCCGCCGCGTCTTCATCATGGACGACTGCGAGGACTTGATCCCCGAGTGGCTCAACTTCATCAAGGGTATCGTCGACTCTGAGGATCTCCCCTTGAACATCTCCCGTGAGATGCTCCAGCAGAACAAGATTCTCAAGGTCATCCGCAAGAACCTTGTCAAGAAGTGTCTCGAGATGTTTGCCGAGATTGCCGAGGACAAGGAGAACTTCAACAAGTTCTACGAGGCCTTCTCCAAGAACATCAAGCTCGGAATCCACGAGGACTCCCAGAACCGTGCCAAGCTCGCCGACTTGCTCCGTTACCACTCCACCAAGTCCTCCGACGAGATGACCTCCCTCAAGGACTACGTCACCCGCATGCCCGAGAAGCAGAAGAACATCTACTACATCACCGGCGAGTCCCGCACTGCCGTTGAGAACTCCCCCTTCATTGAGGTCCTCAAGAAGAAGGGTTTCGAGGTTCTCTTCATGGTCGACCCCATCGATGAGTACGCCGTCACCCAGCTCAAGGAGTTCGATGGCAAGAAGCTCGTCTCCGTCACCAAGGAGGGTCTCGAGCTCGAGGAGGATGAGGATGAGAAGGCCACCCGCGAGTCCGAGGAGAAGTCCTACGAGGTTCTCTGCGCCCAGATCAAGGAGATTCTCGGTGACAAGGTCGAGAAGGTCTTGATCTCTAACCGTATCTCCGAGTCCCCCTGCGTTCTCGTCACCGGTGCTTTCGGCTGGTCCTCCAACATGGAGCGTATCATGAAGGCTCAGGCCCTCCGCGACTCTTCCATGTCCTCCTACATGGCCTCCAAGAAGTCTCTCGAGTTGAACCCCAACAACTCGATCATCAAGACCCTCAAGGCCAAGGTTGAGGCTGACAAGAACGACAAGACCGTCAAGGACTTGACCCTCTTGATGTACGATGTTGCCCTTGTTGTCTCTGGCTTCAGCATCGAGAAGACCGACACCTTTGCCGACCGCATCCACCGCATGATCAAGCTCGGACTTGCCATCGATGACGATGAGGAGGAGTCTGCCTCTGACATGCCCGCCCTCGAGGCCGAGGATGTTGTTGAGGCCAGCGAGATGGAGGAGGTCGACTAAATATTCGATATCCCCCTACTCGTCTTTTCCCATTTTTTGCACTCTCCCACCAACCTCTGCAAAACTGAGAAAGTTGTATCATACGCAATCTGTTAATAAAAAAATAGTTTTTTTGCATATGCTTGCTTGCCCTTTTTTTCTTTTCTTTTCTTTTTCGCTCCATCTGTGAAATGCCTTTGCTGTCGGTTGTCGAAACACTTTGCAAGATGACGTTCCACGCTGCATGTCCTCATGCAACCGATTTTGCTCTTTTTCGTGACAGACGCCGCGTTGGCTCTCAGAATTGAATAAATTATCCTTTTTTGGCTTGCGTGCATGGAATCACGTAGAATATGCTTGCAGGATCTGCTACGTGGAGCTTTATTAGACCAAGGTATTCTACGCGACTGGTCGCCCAGGAGCGACTTGGTGTCAAAAGAGCTGGCAGCTTCATGCTGGTGGTAAAGAATATTTTATTCGATGGCACACGCTGATTGGCTGATCCATTGAAGCTGTCGACGTGGAGCCATATTCGATGAGGTCCATGCGTTTTCTAACTGGGAACCATTTCATGTATAAAACGACCATTTCTTTCTTTCTCATCCTCCCTTTTATTTCACTCACACACCCACACATCCACACACACACCCCACACATTCAGCACACCTTGGTTGCCAACAAGGACGCCAGTCGCAAAAGCAGGAAGACATATACACACACACATTTCAGGAAACATGAAGCACAGGAATAAGAAAAAGTGCACGTTTCGCACCTTGTCACCTTTCAACAAGGGCATCTTGACTCTTCTACTCATCGTACTACTCTGTCTGGCGGCTGGACCCAGTGCCGCCAATGCCTCGACGCAGGCAGAGGAAGATCGTGCAGCATATGGATCAGTTATCGGAATCGGTATGTTCCTTCGTAGTTGTGTTCAGCGACCGGATCAGGCTTTTTCTAACATGGAGGACATGTTTCTTTCAAATCATAGACCTCGGAACAACATACTCATGTGTCGGAGTGTTCAAGAACGGCAGAGTGGAAATCATCGCCAACGACCAGGGCAACCGCATCACACCTTCGTACGTAGCCTTCACAGAAGACGAGAGACTTGTCGGAGACGCAGCCAAGAACCAGTACGCCGCCAACCCAACCAACACCATCTTTGACATCAAACGCCTTATCGGACGCCGCTTCGACGACAAGGATGTCCAGAACGATATCAAACATTTCCCCTTCAAGATCAGGAACCAAGCTGGCGCACCAAAAGTCGAGGTCCAGGTCAAGGGAGAGCCAAAGACATTCACACCCGAAGAAATCTCAGCCATGATCTTGGGTAAGATGAAGGAAACCGCCGAAGCCTATCTGGGCCACAAGGTCACTCACGCCGTCGTCACGGTCCCCGCTTACTTCAACGACGCCCAGCGCCAAGCTACCAAGGACGCCGGCGCCATTGCAGGACTGAATGTTCTCCGAATTGTCAACGAGCCTACGGCGGCCGCGATCGCTTACGGTCTGCACAAGAAGGGTGATGAGCGCACTATTCTCGTGTACGATCTGGGCGGCGGCACCTTTGATGTGTCGCTGTTGACCATCCACGATGGCGTCTTTGAGGTCCTTTCGACTTCGGGTGACACACACTTGGGCGGCGAGGACTTTGACCAGCGCGTGATCAACCACTTTATTAAGCAGTATAACAAGAAGAACGACGTCGACATCACCAAGGACCTCCGCGCCCTGGGCAAGCTCAAGCGCGAGGTCGAAAAGGCCAAGCGCACCCTCTCCTCCCAGACCTCGACCCGCATCGAGATCGACTCGTTCTTCGATGGCAACGACTTTTCCGAAACCCTTTCCCGGGCCAAATTCGAGGAGCTCAACATGGACCTGTTCAAGAAGACCCTCAAGCCCGTCGAGCAGGTTCTCAAGGACGCCAAGCTGACCAAGGACCAGGTCGACGACATTGTCCTCGTCGGCGGATCGACCCGCATCCCCAAGGTGATCGATCTTCTCGAGACCCACTTCTCCGGCAAGAAAGCTTCCAAGGGTATCAACCCAGACGAGGCTGTCGCGTACGGCGCCGCCGTCCAAGGCGGCATTCTCTCGGGTGAAACTGAAACCTCCAAACTGGTCCTCCTTGATGTCAACCCGCTCACCGTCGGCATCGAAACTGTGGGCGGCGTCATGACCAAGATCATTGGCCGCAACACGGGTCTGCCCACCAAAAAGTCCCAGATCTTCACCACCAGCGACGACAACCAGCGCATGGTCCGCATCCAGATCTTTGAGGGCGAACGGTCCATGACCCGGGACAACAACGAGCTGGGCCAGTTTGACCTCAACAACATCCCGCCCGCGCCCCGGGGCACCCCGCAGATCGAGGTCACGTTCGAGATCGACTCCAACGGCATCTTGCGCGTCACTGCCGCAGACAAGGCCACGGGCAACACCAACCAAATCACGATCAGCAACAACAAGGGCCGCTTGTCCGAGCAGGAGATTGACCGCATGATCGTCGAGGCTGAGAAGTTTGCCGAGGAGGACAGGCTCCTGAAGGAGCGTGCTGATGCCAAGAACGAGCTCGAGAACTATGTCTACTCGGTCAAGAACCAAATGAACGACAAGGGTGCGCTCGGAGGCAAGGTGTCTGGTGAGGAGAAGAAGGAGGTCTTGGACAGGGTCCGGGATCTGGAGAATTGGCTCGCGGGCGAGGGGGCGACCGCGTCCAAGGACCGCATGGACGAGAAGCGCGAGGAGCTCGAGTACGCATTTGGACCCGTGGTCAAGCGGGCTTATGGCGACGGACAAGCCGGTGCCCGGGATAGGGATGAAGACATCCCTGGACATGACGAGCTGTGAAATAAAAATGACCCTTTCTCCCCTGTTACTTCTCTTTGTGCGCTGTTCGAGATGGAAGTCCTCATTGTGTCAGGAAGAAATAAATTTTGGCATTTTTTAACATGATGCTTTACGTGTACTAGATATTATAGGAGATCGAAGCCGCGTCCAAAAGATGGACGGTGACGTTGTTCAATGGGAAAGTAGGGAAGACAACGTGCACAGAATGAAAAAAGCGTCGCCCTTGTCATGGTTGAGCTCAATGTCTACCTCGCCGACTGTATGCCACTAAACCTCGTCTGGACAAGTATCTTAGAGGCCATCACATCACAGGGTCCTCCTCTTTGATATCAAGGACTATGGGCTCTACACTAAAACTTAGTCGTCTGCCAACTAAATGAGTGGGACCACGTCCATGAGGCCTTGCTGAGGGCGCGTGAAATCAGTCCAAATTTGATCGACGTCAAAAGCGCTTAAGTGTTTTCGTGCATTATGTGTTGACCATTTTTTAAATTGCCTCGGGCATGAGCTTCATGCTGTAGTTGCTGTTCGACTGTCTTCTTAATGCTTCATGCGATAGGCGAGTTTGAAGGACGATGCTGCTGTGATTGTAAAAAATTGAAGATGTTTGATTATGAAGCTGCCTTTAGGCAGTCTTATCTCTGTAGCATGAAAATCGTGGATTGGGCATCGTGCCCGATGTGTCTCTGGTTCATCTCAGCAAGTTATGAAAGTGAGTTTGACTCTGGCTAGCCCGGGTCGCCTGACGTTCTTGTTATGGATGTTTGAGATGTTTGACCTCGCTTTGTCTGCATCAAAGAGTCTTGAAGTGCCAAATAAAATATTTGGATATCGGTATAGACTCTAGTGTTGTTATAACTAGAAAAGAGTCTTCGCCGTATGACTTCAGTAAACAAGCAGGAGCCGTTTGATATCAAGGTGTTTCAAGGCAAGAGCCTCGTTTCCGAGTACAAAAAGGTGCTGATATTAGATGGATAGTTCACCACGAAGTTAGAGTGTGATGAAAGTGGCATTTTGAGTGTTTCCGCGCTGAAATCAAACATACAGAAGAAGGATATGGCAAATGGTAGTCCACTCACGCGTTAGATATGCTTATTTTCAGTTTCAGAGTGTTAAAAACCAATATTCACCCTGCGTTTCTCTTTATTCCCTCATCTCGCATTCTTCCTCATAATTGTTTGTTGGGCTGCTTTTTCACGACACAACGCAAACGAGAGCTCTCCTTGTATAACATGACTACCGCCACTACTACTGTCAAGGTCGTTCTACCCAAAGACGACTCTCTCGCTCGCATCGATCCCGCCTTTCTCCTAAGCTTGTGTGGTCTCGAACTTTCAACGGTTATGCATATGGATGCAAAAATGACAAGCAAATAAAAAAAAAAAAAGACATATATTCAACTTTCTAAAATACAAAGCAGTGGTGCTCTATGGTACAGGACTGACAAAAACAAAAACGCAAACAAAACACAGAAAAAAAAGAGAGAAAAAACTACTCTCCTTATATGGGTCGGCCAGCGCCCGATCGCATGCCCTTCTTGTTCTCGGCCACCACCGTCTTGACATACTCGTCCACGCCACCTTCAAGACGAAGCAACTTGCCGCCCTTGACGCGGTACACAACCCCGGCCTCCTCCTGGAGCCTCATCTGGTCGTCCTCGTCCTGATCCGACAAGTCATCTTCGTCCTGCTCGCACACCGCCTTGACAAAGTAGGCGTCGTGTGAGACCAGCACTACAGCGCCCTCAAAGCCCTTGAGCGCCACTACCAGCCCCTCGATCGTCGCCATGTCCAAATGATTCGTGATCTCATCCAGCAACAAGATCTGGGGCCCGCCGTGGACACAGACCGCCAGCGCCACACGGGCCTTCTCGCCTCCAGACAAGGTCGACATGGGCAAGACGGCACGCGGGCCCGCAACGCCAAAGGAGCCCAGGTACTTGCGCGCCATGGGCTGGGTCTTGTATTCTTCAGGGAAAGTGTCTATCAGGTACTGCATCGCCGACTTGGTGCTGTATCCGTCCAGCTTGTCGACATTGTGCTGAGAAAAGTAGCCTATCTTGACCAAGGAAGAGAATCGCTCCACGGTGCCAGAAGTGGGTGTCGCCTCGCCAGAAAGCAGGGACATGAGGGTCGATTTACCACATCCGTTGGGTCCCAGCAACGCGATCCTGGACGAGTTGAACAAAGAGAGGCTGACGTTCTGGATCACGGGGCCGCCCTTGCGAGCAGCAGAGCCCGGGTAGGAGTAGGTGACGTTGTTGAGCGAAAGGAGTGTGGTGGGGTTGCCACGGAGTTCCTTGGGCATGGGCAAAGGGATGGTCACGGAAGGCTCGGGTGCCTCACGCTCGACAAGGATACCTTGGTTCAGATGGAAGCCAGCATAATAAGATTGCTTGAATCGGTGTCCGCTATCTGTCTTGTTGTGTCCTGCAAGGCGGTCAAGTTTCTATTGGATCGAGTAAAGGGAGACGCGCATTAGAATCCATGGTATGAACCATTAGTATGCAAGTCTTTACGCCCCCATGAAATCGAGGAAAATGAAGTACCTTCTGACGCGATGCAATGACAGCTCCGCGTTTGTCGTCTCCTGTCTTGCTCATGATCGAACGCTGCTTGTTGATCGTATCCTGAACGTGCTTGCGCTTCTTTTCAAGGGCATCATTGATTCGGTCTTTCATCTTGGCCTTGTCCTCCATCTTCATCTCGTACTCATCATAGTTGCCGGGGTGATAGGTCAAAGTTTGGTCACGAAGGCGAATAATCTCCTGGGACACAGCGTTCAGGAAGTTGCGGTCGTGGGATACGACAACCACGGTCTGATCCTCGTTCAAGTTCTCGAGAAGGTAGTTTTGCAACCAAATGATGGCGGGAAGGTCCAAATGGCTATGAGTTTTTTTTGGGAGAGATAAAGCGACATCGGTTAGTATTGGTAGTGGTATGTACAAGCCGTATGCCGATCAAATTTTAGAGTATGCTTACTTGGTAGGCTCGTCCAACAAGAGCAAGTCGGGCTTCAAGAACAAGGCCTGGGCGAGGGCGATACGCATCTTCCACCCTCCCGAGAACTGCTTGATGGGCAAGTCCTGGTTCGAGGGCGTGAACCCGAGTCCGCGCAACAATTCGCGGGCTCTGGCCTCGGCAGAGTCGGCCTCGATCTGCTGCAGCTTGATGTAGACGCCCTCTAACATCTCGTGCGCCTGGTTCATGATCTCGATCGGAGGCTCGACACCGGTGATGGGGATAGCCTCAAAGGCAGCGGCAGCAGCCTTTTCCTCCGCTTCGACCACCAAGAGCTCTTCTCTGGCCCACATACCGCGTTGACCACTGCGGCGAATCGCCAACTTTTGCTGGGCCGCCAGCTTGACCTTCATGCGCTCCCACTCGAGCTTTTTGATGCACTTGACCAGCTGCTTAGGGTACTTGTTCATAGCCTCCTGCAGCAGCTTAGACTCGGCCATAAGCAAGGTGCGCTCGGTATCGGCCTTGAGGACCGTCTCCACCACAGTCTGCTCCTCGGGGGTCTCGGTGGGGAGCTGTTCAATGTAGAGCGTGCGCAGGTTGAGGGGAAATCCGATCAGCTGTCCGTATCCGATCGCCTTGAGCAGGGTTGATTTGCCGGTTCCGTTGCGCCCAACAAGTCCATACATGGTTCCAGACTTGAACCAGAGGCGGGCGTCTTTGAGCAGTGGCTGGTCCCCGATCGTAATGTTGACTTGTTTGAGATCCACCTCCTTGGACAAGGTTTCAATGGTCTCCTCGTAGAAGCGCGACTGCTGTGAGTAAGCCTCCACAATAGCCCCATCGCCGGCGAATGCATCCCTTCCAGTGACGGGGACCGATCCTGATCCCGATCCCGATCCTGACCCTGCCGGTCCGTTGGCCGGTGACCCAGGTGATTTTGCCGCGAGCTTCTTTTGAGCCTTGGACAACTTGACGGGCTTGGACTTGAAGGGCTTCTTGGGACCCTTTTCCTGGGGCTTGCTGTCAGTGTCCGATCCGCTTGCCGAGCCATCTTTACTGGTGTCCTTGAGCTCCAAGTCAGCCATCGCAACGTCGACCTTGATCAACGTTGGTGAATTTGAAGCATTGGATCCTGAGAAGTCGGCCTGGAGCGACGCGTAAAAGGCGTCGAGCTGGGCTGCATCCGAGAGACCTGCATCCACGAGGAAGTGTTCAGTCTCCTCGCGAAGGGCGTCGAGAGAGGAGAATGACTGACCGTCAACGATGGAGGCGAGGTACTCTTGGATGTCGGCATCGAGGGAGATGCCGACGGGGACCCGGGCCAGGAATGTCTTTGAAGAGAATGTCATTTGAATGAGACGAGGGTGAGGAGGGAGCTGGGGTATAAAGAGAGTGCTTTTGCTGTCCAGGCAAAGAGTAGTATATGCTGTTTTAGAAGTGGTTGAATTACAACTTGAACAATGAAAAAAGCTTTTTTTGAAAAGTGAGTGGATGGATGGGTGAACACACAACAATCAGATTTTTATATATTCCCAGAAACTCGCGCTCAGTAGGCCGAACTTAAGGTTTATTTTCGGAAAGCAGTCACCGCAGTTTCGAAATTAGGGGCTGCGGGCTTGGATCCATTGGAGCATTTTCCCTTTGTCTCCCCAAAACATGAATTTTTGCTGTGGATTTGCTCTGGGATTTGCTGTGGGATTTGCTGTGGGATGGCCGTGGCGACGATCCTAATTTATTCTCCGGATTGGGAAGACAAGAAAGAGAGGGCCGCTGCGGATGTGCTGCAAAGATACCCTTGCATCAAAAGCGTAAACGCACGAACCACCTTCACTGGAACTATGTACAACTGTATTGCTATTTTGAGACTACATGTCGAGAGATTGTTGTCGGGACCCTGTGTTATTCGTGACACCCTCTTTGATGATGGCGCGGTGCACATACGGCTTCTCGTCCTTGCCCTTGTTGCGGCTCACCACGTTGCAAAAGGCAATCAGCACCTCGGTCGGGTCGACTTTGGGCAAATGGTTGGCATCACAGTGCATCTTGATCTCGACATCCACGAAGAGTGGGTACTAAAGAGGGTGAAGGCACTATTAGGACCTGCTCTCAATGCCAAAGCATTCGAAAAGCGATTGATTGCCAAACAGAAACTTACGTCCTGGTAAAACTCATCGGCGCCAAGATGGACGATCGTCTCGTCATCACAGCACGTGTCGAGCATAAAGACATGGCCGCAGCGGATATGAATAAAGGCCTGTGAGATGCCCGCCCACACCTTTGGATCGCGGCGCAAGTGGCGCTCGATCGACTGAACAGAGCTCTGAATATTGTCTTCCAGGACCGGAATGCTGTCCGAGATGGTGGGCTCGACTAGTTTCTTCGTTAGCCAGGCTTCCAACAACCGACAAATCACATTCGTTTTGGCGTTGCCATGGGAAGCCAGATGAGGAATCTAACGTTATGTTGACAACATCGGTAAACGAAAGCAAAAAGTAATCAATACACATTGGACGGCGTACTCCATAGAACAGAACATGAATGGAACCCAATAAAATAAAATAAAATGAACGTACAGCTAAAAATCCACCTCCCCGACCAATGCCATCGAAAAAGTACGTCGAGCGGATGGTCGACACACTCTTCCAATAGTACTCCTCCATCGTCTTCAAGAAGCTTGCGTAGCTGTCACGCTCTTCTTTGGGCTGGTTTCTGGAAATGTTGCTAGAGAATGTAAAGCCCTTGGGCACACTTGTCGAGGACCGGAGCTGGATCGGTGAGGGCAGCGAGGGCGCTGAGGTCGAATGCCGGAGGATGGACCTTTGATATGTCTCCAAGATGTCGTCTTCGACTTTAACATCGTGGGCACGGAACCGAGATGAAAAGATGGAGTTGTCCAAACACGCATTGGTAGACTTGAACGTGTCTTGATCGAAGCCCGTATATGGGGTCAACGGTGGAGAAGGAATGCTGACAGGTGTCGCTTGTTTGATTGTAATGGGACCTGGCCGTCCTATCGATGTCGAGGAGGCGGGTCTCGATAGATTTGATTTGCATCCCACTATCGTACAAATGGGAGGACGATTGAGTTAAACACGGGTATGCGGGTCTCGATCGCGTGGGACAAGAGATAGCAAAAAGTGGACGGGTGGTGAGCGCATAAATTAGTTTTCTGGTATCAACCCTATCCCAAGCATGGCCACAGCCACCTTATCTATGACCTCTTTGCCTGGGAAAGAGCTACGTTGTCAAGAAGGCGGGAGCAGTTGGGCGGAGAGAGCGAAGTAAATATAAACAGAAACAATGTGCTAGGCCTTGTAGACCCGACAAGACCATGGTTTTCACTCCTCTGCTGAAGTTCATGGCACTGAGCATCAAACCTTCACAATGGCCCATTTCCACACGCATCCATGATGACAAACTATCACCAGAAGTGAACACAAAAAAAAACACTCACGGTGAAGGACATAGATGATAATAGAGGGAACCTCCTTCCTTCACTAGTTTCCCTTCTCTTCGTCCACTATCAGTTATGCTGAGAGATAACTGAAACCCCGGGGTTATCGGCCACCATAGTATTTGACTGATCACAATACCAACAAAGTTTTTTTCCCTTTTGCTCCATGGGGTGTTGAACATGTGAGCTAATGGACAAACAGATAGAAAGGGCGAGGGATGCTAGATTGATAATTGCTAATTGCTAATCTCGATAGCTGTACATTGCATTGGCATATGATAGGAGGATATTGAGACGGGATATATGATGACAGCGACATGGTATGATATGATAGTTGCGAATCGGCAATAAAAGAAAGGCTCGATTGCTATCTGCACAAGCGGTGGAACTCAGGAGCAGGGGACAGATGCAGAGGAATGGCAAGGAAAGATTACAACTCCCGATAACGCTTTGCAATGATTGTTTACTATTGGGAACGATAGAGAGTGATTGTGGGGGGG
>KN042421.1:1970899-2120040 GCA_000739165.1 Podila verticillata NRRL 6337
CCCCACCCCAGACAGAGAGCGTGAGAACACTCGTGCCCTCTTGCGCCCCTTGGCATTGATTTTTTGAGGGTGTGGGGGAAGGGGGGGGGGGGTTCCTTACCTGGCATGGAAACCGGTGGATTCGATGGGACAGGCGAGAGAAGCATTGTGTTGTGTGTTGCGAGGGAGATAGAGTATCAACTGGTCGCTGTCTTGTGGAGGTTGTTTCTTGGTTTCTTGATTTGTTCGCAGGAACGAACGGAAAGAATGTGTCGTTGAGGTGAAGAGATATCAAGTATGAATGAAAGTGTTGTCCACGGCAAGGAGACGTTGAATGGTCGAGCTATTGCTATTAAAAAGAGGGTTGCTTGTCTGCCGGTGTTGAGGTTTGAAGGACTTGCGACAAGATAACAGTTGGCATAAAATGAAAATGGTGGAGAAAAAAATGCAGGGCAGCAGATGATAGAGAGCGAGAGAGAGAGAAAGGAGCAAAGAAAAAGAACAAGATAAAACGGAACGCGATTGAAAGGGGAAATGGCGATGGGGTGGATGGCTGTGTTGTGTCTGTGTGTTGTGTACTATGTACTGTGTTTGGTTTGTTGGTGTTGTGTGTCTTTGTGCAAGTGAACAAGGCTGAGTGTAGGTGAATGTGTTTATAGCTCAGAGAAAGAAAGAAACATGTTGGCCCTTTATATCATCGAAGTACCCGAAGAAATGAGGAGAGGCACGAAGCAGGTGTCTAGATCACGATGGCCGCATACGTGTCGCCCATTGCTGTGGGGTAGCAGGCGGACATGACGGCGCAATCCCTTGATGAAAGGAAGCTGTGAGTTATTTTATTAAAGCTACATGGTTCCTTTGACCATCAATTAGGTGCTGTACTCTCATCCATGTGGACGGAGCACAAGGAAAGGGATAAGGAAAATAAAAGAAAAGGAAAAAGGAAACGAAGACCAGCGACCCGGACCACATTTAGACGCGAGCATGCACACACATACACAGACACATACACACACAGACACCTCACATACACCCACGCGAAAGGAGTAGGAAGCAAGGGCAAATATTGTTGGGTTCATGATCACTCTATTCTGCTTCCCCACACCAAAGGTGGTCATACAAAACTCAACAATGACGCCCTATCCTCACCCAGATGAGAAGGCCATCTTGCGGGCTAGATGGATGCTGTGGGTAATTGGTGACCAGCAAAACACAAAAGGCGTGTACGAGGACTCGTCAAGCACAAAGGTTCTAAATTGTGGAAAGAATTGCAGTGGATTATTTTCCAACATCTACAAAGGTGTGGTGGTGCGTGCCTGGTCGCTCGCATGTCTTTGTCGCTCTAACAAGACCTCGTAACCCACGACGATAATAGCAACAAAACAAGCTGGGAGATAGAGAGAGAGAGATGTATACACACCATTCGACTGTAGGATCGATAGCGAGCAGTAAGTCGAGTCAATGGATCGAGGGACCGATGAATGAATGCTTGTCGGCTCTGGTCATACGCGAAAAGGCACAGATGTGTATGCCTCTCGGATTCAATATTCGATTTCGATGATGCTCGGCCTTGTCGCTCTCTCTCTGTCCTCTGTCCTTTGCTCTCCTCTGTCTCCCTCTGTCTCCCTCTGTCTCCATTCCTCTCTATGTATCTCTGCGCTGCACCATGACCAGACTACTCTCAAAGAGGAAAGAGAAGGAAGGAGCGATGGACAATATCGGAAGCGATCTGCTTTCCACTTGCCTTGCCCTTTCCTTCTCCATGCTCTTTGCACACCCCCTGCCTTGTCCTTTAAACAGCGTGTGTTCACATAAAATATCCAGCGTGTCAGTAAAAATGGGCCGAAGGTCTTTAACGACCACGCAAAGTGAACATCCATTTGAGAATGTGGTTTACATTCTACATAGTCTATCGAACAATAACAAGAGTGACATCTCAAGCCTAAGAGGATACCGGAATCGATATTTTTGGTCCCTACTCTCCACATTGTAAACAGAAGCTACCTTTTCGGCTATGCTTCTTATTTCGAATGAAAAAAAAAAATTCTCACGGAAGCAGGATCTCCAATGCAAACCTATGAACTCGTCATGAGGTACCCTTGCATTTCACGCGAAACGACGACGGAAGAAAAAGAAAACTAGCTCATTCTTCATATCACTGTGGTCATGGGCTAATTTCTTCCGGTTATGCAACTCCCTGCTCTTCATAGCGAACAAGTACGCTGGTCATGTAGGACGTTCTATCAGCCTATCTCGCTATCTACTACGTCCATGCGGACAGATCAATGATGGCCGCTATCTCTCGAAACAAAGGAAAGCGGTTCGGGCAGGAGAAAAAGGGGAGCAAGGGGTGGAGCTGGCCATTCCTTTATTTTAGTACACACCATTAGGGACTATCGTCGTCATGGCTGTTTATCAGTCATCAACCAAGGAAGATAACGCGCCAGGACAGAATGATTTTTCAACCATGCAAAGAGAAATGACGACACTGACCCGGGCCGAGCAAGGATCCCAAATTGTCCGCGGGTCCTGGATGAACGCTTTGCATCCCAGTTCATGAAACAAAGGTATAAATTGAGGTAGATAACGGAAGAGAGTACAGGCAATCGATAACCCGATGGAGTGACGTTCTTGAGTCTTATCTATCTCCACTTTCTCATGAAACTTGCGACCCCCTTCCTTGTTTTTGCGGTTATCCCTCTTAATTTCTTTAGCGGCATCACAGACGAACTAACCATGGGCACACGATGCGACAAAATAGATCATCCATGGATTTACAGCACAGTAAGGCTAGCAAAATTGTGTACACATGCCACCCCGAACAATTTAGATCCAAAACGTGCTTGTCTGCTTATCGCGCTCGCCCGACCTAGTCCGTGATATTCTTCCCGGTATCTTTGGTGTATAATGTGGTGATTTAGAGACGGCAGCAACTGGCTTTCGACTTGAATCTCTATAGGAACGAAACAACCTAGGTCGTATCTTTGATAGACGGCGTCGATCTCTTTGCCCTTTCCTTGCGGGCTCTCTCTCTCTCTCTCTGTTCTCCCAACAGTTTGGCCTTGATCACACGCGACCTCAAGCAGATCACGTTCTCGACGAGGCGTTCTTCCATGCTTTTTTATTTTGTGTCACCAAATAAATCTTTGAGGGCTTGCTAGTATCTGTCCCCTGCGATGGCCTCTTCTGTCGTTATTTCCCCTACGGCGAACGCCTGAACGATGTATGTAAGCAATAGTGATGGCAGAGATGTGTGTGTGCGACTGGCAGACAGACTGGTCGTTTAGAGAAGCGAAAATCCAGCTTCGTTCTCTCATTCCTTAATCGGGTTGTTGAGTCGTGGCAGCACCGGAACGACGCTATTATTGTGCCGTCCTGGTACCGCAACATATGATCCCGACGTTGTTGACATGGCTTGAGACAACGCCATCTGTCCCGCCTGCTTCATCTGATACTCCTCATTGTGTCTCCGGAGGATCTAGTATCGTAAACATGAAGGTTGATTACTACCTTGATGCCTGAACAGACAAAAAAGAACGGTACTGAATTCAGGGAGCATCCTTACATCGTGATGTGACTTTGGACCATTGTCAATAGGACCCACTGGCGGTCCAAACGGGGTCCTTTCCTTGGAGCTTTTAAGTGAGGACCGAAAAAAAAATGTCGTTAGATACAGATACAACATTTAGTCGCGACCAAAAAAAAAAAAAAAAAAAAAAAAAAGGGCCAGGAGTCTTACCCTCCTTGATATCCTCCGACCATTGGCATTGAACTTCCTTGCACCAAAGATGGCGAAGGCATTCCTGCCATGAATGATCTCGATCCTGGTTGAAGTGGAGGGACCTGGATAGGCTGTGGGGCCATGTTGATCTGCTGAGATTGCTGCATCAGCGGAGGGAATCCACGCTGCTGGAAGCCGAACTGTTGCTGTTGTTGTTGCTGTTGGTGCATGTCTCCCCTATGAGCAGTATGCGAGATGTAGTACAGAATGAGTAACTGAAGCTGGCGAAGTGCAGTCAACCCTTCGAGCACATGTATTTTCAGCGTTGTCATGTGTGCTTGCTCCAAATCAGATTCCTTACTGAAAGTTCATTCCTTGTCCTCCTCCACGCGGCTTCTGCATGCCTGCGCCTCCGCCTCCTCTGCCAAGGCCTCCTCTGTAGCTCATTGGAAACGATTCAGTGTAGTGTTCCCGTGTATCCTCGGCAATGACGAGTTGTCCTTTGTCGCGTGTGAGGTTCTGCTGCCTTGTGCCTCGAGATGTGATTGAAGAGTGAGTTGATGGTGAAAAGCCATGTCAGCCTTCCACTTACGAAAGGGCAGTCACTATAAAGTTGGAGGAGTTTCCAACTTGTCGAATGCATCTGCCGCTGCTCGTTTCTTCTTATTTCTCTTCATCTTACCACAGTTACTTCAGGACGCATTGAGACTCGTAGAATTATACACTACCCTCCTCCCACTCCTCTCTAAACAAACAAAATAGACTGCCCTATACCTGGAACTGACAGGAGCACAAATGTCATACACTCAAAACTACCTCAACTCCGTCAACGGCCCGTCCACCTCCTCGCCCACAACGTCATTCGCCAACTCATCATTTGGCGGCAATGGAGCTGGTCCAGGGGGGTCCTCCAATAACAGCAGACGTAAGAGGAGACTTTGACTTGTTTCTCGCAATACGCCTGGGTTCCACCTTGAAGTAGCTTTTGTTTCCTGCCCCGCTCAATGCCTGTCCCGTTTAACTTCTTGCAACAAAAATTAGCTGTGCCCAATATCAATCTGGACGAGGAGATTCGACTGACTACCAACAACCGAGAGCGAGCACAGATGGACAACATGGCAGATCTGTACTCCATCATCGTCGTATTAGAGCACCTGGAGGTGGCCTACATCCGCAGTGCGGTCAGCCACACTGAGTAAGTTAAAGAGAAACGCGTTAGGAAATACGGTTGTCCTTTTGATTGGAGAAATATCTTGGCAAAAAACAAAGGTCATGCTCATACGCCAGTTTTGGTTTTTCAATATTCCAGATACACACCAGCATGTAAACAACTGATTGCCCAGTTTAAGGCAGCGTCCAGCTTGTTGGTCGATGTGGTGCCCGATCTCGAAAAGTTCATGAAGGAATATAGCCTGGACTGCCCAGCGGCCGCCAAGAGGATCAAAATCGGTGTGCCTGCTACGGTCGAGTTTGGCGATGCCGGGTCAAGTAAGGCGAGCGGACATTACAAAAACGTTGCGGAAATCGTTCAGGTAACAAGAAAAAGAAAGATGATGAAGAAAGAAAATAATAATCAAAGTGGCTGTTAGAGTTGATGTGGACATAAATGAGTCTCGCAGGAGATACTAACTTGTGTTTTTGTGCTTCTACAACGCTAGAACTACAACAATGCCATGGATATGTTGAAACTTGGACGGACGGCTGCGGATGAAATTCACCCATTGCTGGCTGATATCATGCAGAGTCTGAACGGCATGCGGGCGCTGCCCTCGGATTTTGAAGGCCGTGCCAAGATGCGAGAATGGTAACGTGTCACCTTCTCCACAAATTTATGTTGTCTGCCCAAGCCAATGAACTTCCTACTAATATTCCTTGCTCCAACCATATCCTGTGCTCCACAACACAAACGTTAGGCTGATCAAACTAAACGGAATGAAGGCGAGTCAGGAACTGGATGATGAGGAAAAGCGGCAGCTGGAGTTCGATCTAGAGAGCAGTTACTCGGCGTTCTATGCATGGCTCAACAGTCAATAAAAAGCAACCATCGGATTTTGACAAGTAATACATTTATTTTTTAAGTTGGGGCGATCCATGTTCGGTGTTGAATCTGTTCTATGCTCGACGTCTTGTTTTTTTCCGGCTGGGGAGGGGTTGTGATCAAGGGTTCCACGACAGCTCGCCTTTTCTTGTTTAGCGATCTCCTTGATCCCTGATCTTTCGCTCTCCCTGCTTAATTACGCCCTTCCTCTCCTGTTATCCAGCTACGACTCGGCCTTCTTTGGCTTCTTTGTTCCGTATTTTGATCTCGAGGTGCGTCTGTTGGGAACGCCCTGGAGATCCATGGCGCCGCGGACCAAATGGTAGCGCACACCGGGCAAATCGGGGACACGTCCGCCACGGACCAGCACGACACTGTGCTCCTGCAAGTTGTGGCCCTCGCCGGGGATGTAGGCGTTGACGACCTTGTCGTTCGAGAGCTTGACACGGGCGACCTTACGGACGGCCGAGTTGGGCTTACGGGGCTTTTGGGTGAAGACACGGACACAGACGCCCTTCTTTTGGAAGCAGGCATCAAGCGCGGGTGACTTGGAGTCCTTTTTGAAGGTCTTGCGGCAGCCGCGCATGACCTGGTTTAGCGAGGCCATGGACCGGATTTGTTGCTGGTGCTGAATCTGATGGAATAATGAAGGTGTGGAGGAGGCTGTGATGGTGGAGGTAGAGGAGAGAGTGGAGAAGCGGTTGAGGGTGGCGAATGAAGGAGTAGTTCTGAAGGCAGTGGCCCTAGCCGGTGATGGCAGGGCAGCCAGGAGGGATCGCATGTTGTTCATGGTTTGGTCAAAAAGGTTTGTGTGAATGAACAAAAGAGGAACGGGAATGAAATAAATGCAAATGCAGACACAGAGAGCTGAACGAGGACGGACCAGCCAAAACAGTTGTTGTTGGGTGCCTGAGTGGCTTAGCCGTTCGTGACTGCTCCGAGGTTAATATGGTTTTGGCGCTGTGAGTGCTTTGCCTTTTTTTTTTTTTAGTTCTTCAACTCCCATTGAGCTGCGCTCTCGCACCACCAAACAACTCAATGTCAAATTCACTCTCGGGTCCATCCAACTTTGCGGACGATGGCTCAGCGGTCATTGCCCGCCAGCTAGAGGTGCATCGCTCCCGCCTTGCATCCGAGTCTCAGAACAAGATTAAGGAATGCTCGGATATCTATGAAATCGAAAGGACTGTCAGTGTTATCGCCGAGCGAGGATACAAGAGGGTAAGAGACCTTTGAAGAGCTAGCCAATTGCAGTGTTAAAATGTAAGAGTTTTCACTTACAATTCTAACTATCTCCGGTGTATACGTTCAGATCGCACTTCAGTTTCCGGACGATTTGTTGCCAGATTCGGGACTTGTTGCTCAACTGATCAGGGATCAGACCGGCAGTGCTGTCTTTATTCTTGCCGATACCTCTTACGGAAGGTAATAATAGCGAAAACTTTCAAGAGACCTCTTACTTGCCATGTTCCGTAATTTGGTCCGCACCATCTAATCCATTGAGCACTCTTTATACTTTAGCTGTTGCGTAGATGAAGTAGCGGCCCAGCATATCTCAGCAGACGCCATCATCCACTATGGCCGTTCATGTCAGAGCCCGTAAAGATTGCAGAGCCAACCGTTGAAAATATGTCGTTGCGAAAACCAGCCATCTAACTTGGCTTTGTCTCTCGTGGTCTTTAGAACTTCGCGTCTTCCTGTGATCTATGTCTTTGGAAAGCAGCCGGTCGATGTCCCAGATTGTGCTGTAGTATTCGACGGCTTCTTCTCAAAGGACAAATCACAAAAGGTGATCCTCATGTATGACGTCATCTACGCCCATTGCATCGGTAAGAAAGGAACGCTGGAGACTTGCCAAGGATGGTCTACAGGACTGGATATTCAAACGAGATCTCGCTAACACCTAACCTTATTTGGTCTATAGATCAACTGCTGGGAACACTGAAAACCGACATGGAGTATACCAGCATCATCAAATCTCGTGTCGAGACGGAATCAAATCTTGGTTACGTGCTCTCAAATCTATCATCTTTCAACTGCTCCCAAAAGAAAGCGACATCGTGCTGTGGCGAAAACTCGGGATGTAGCGACAAGTCAACGAGTTGTCAGAACGGATCAGTCGCTCCCACCAACGGATCGTCCTCTTGCTCAGATAATACCTGTGCAAAGTCCACATCAACGTCTTCTCTCGCCCACAACACATCAGACACATCCGAGGATGAAGCAACAAAGAGCAACAACAGCAAGAGGAGGAAGTTTGGAAGGACGTACGATCTTCCAGAGGACGCCCAGATCGAAAATTACACCATCTTTTATGTTGGAGACGAAAGCCCGACCCTATCCAACATCATGATGACGCACAGCAAATGCGAGGTCTATTCTTACAACCCAGAGAAGAAGCAAGGCCGTCTGGAGTCAGCACATGTCAACAAAGCCTTGATGCGCCGCTACTTTTTGGTTCAAAAGGCAAAGGATGCCGATGTCATTGGTATCGCTATTGGAACTCTAGGAGTTGGTAAGCTTGAGATACGCACTCTTGATCCTTGATATATGGCGACTGTTATTGACATTTTGTGTACCATACTCCCTTCTAGCTTCGTACATGACCATGATCCAGCATTTGAAGGCATTGATCGAATCCAAAGGCAAGAAAGCGTACACGTTTGTCATGGGCAAACTGAACGTGGCCAAGATGGCCAACTTTATGGAGATTGACTGCTTCGTGTATGTGGCCTGCCCCGAGAATAGTTTGATTGACAGCAAAGAATTTTACCGTCCCATTGTCACACCTTACGAGCTCGAAATTGCACTCAGCGAGTCGCGCGAATGGACGGGCGAGTACGTGACCGACTTCCAGCAGTTGTTGCCAGATGAGGACAAGATTGGTGTGGACAAGGTCAAGATCTCACAACATCAACTGGACGCAGCCTCGGATGTGGAGGAAGGCGCCTCCGACTATGAAGCGGATAGCGACGAGGACGAAAAACCACATTTCTCGCTTGTGACGGGCACATTCAAGCAGAGCAAGAAGTTCACCACCAACAAGGAGGACTCGAAGGAGCTTTCAGAATTATTGGAGGGCACAAAGGACTTGACTGTCCGAGACAAGAACACGAGTGTGGCGACACTGATGTCCAGTGCTGCGGGCGAGTACCTGAGCTCAAGGCAGTTCCGAGGACTTGAGGTCAAACTGGGTGAAACGCCTGTGGAGCTGGCAACAGAGGGCCGAGCTGGTATTGCGCGAGGCTACAATTCGGAGGCGGGTTATGTCGACCGCGAGAAGGAAAAATACTGAAAAGCTGTTTATTTTTCCGCCAAGCATCATCCATCCATTATAAAGGTATCTTTTCGAGCCTGTCATAAGTTCATTTTGCCACCAAAGCAAGCTTCGCCCACCGAGAACGGCTTAATGATGTTCCCGGCTACCCTTAATCGGTCCATTCACAGAACAACAGGAAGCTTTTTTCTGCATCAATTCATTCGCTCTTCTCTCCATCATCTAACTCAGACACAGCCAAAAACCACCCGCACGATTGAATATACCACCTTGCATCTTTTAATACACCTCAGTACAATCGCCTCACAAATCACTTGACACACACATCCGACCACACCTCTTCTCTTTCCCTCTCTCTTCTCTTTCTGAGTTCACAGCCCCCTCAAACCAAATGTCACAAAACGGACGAGAAAGTCCACCACCACACAATCACAGAGTACACGCATCCGATTCCGACGACGATGATGCAGAAAACGAAGCCTTCCTCTCTTTCTCTGCACCCACTGCACCTGGCACTACCTCGGCAGATAACATTGTGCTGAATGCCACATACCATTCACAGCACGACAACGGGAACAACTATGGCCAGGCAACACTTTCGAATAGCGAAATCTCAGCACTGGACGACGACGACCTGCCAGAGTACCCTCGCTCCTCTGCATCTTTTACTCGCCACAAGCGGAAAGACAAGTATCACATGTCGAACCTATCATCGTCATCGTCGTCATCATCATCAGCTTCCACAATAACCCCCACGACCGCTACTACTACAGAGACTTGTGGAGCTACTGCGTCATCGTCGTCTTCGAAACCGTCCAAGTGGAGCACGATTGGCCACCAGATTTGTTTCCTTGCAACAGGCATATTTTCGACGATTGCTGTCCAGTGGTTGTACTACCAAGGCGCTGCCTGTGAGTATCTATTGTTTTGTTGTTGTTGGGTGATATTGTGGGGGATTCCAATATGGGTGCGCTCAATTATGGCTGTGGCTTTCTTCATACTCCCTATTTCGAGGTGAGCGGGTTATTTTCGGCAAATAAGGTGGATGGTGAAAACACTGGATAGTTTGGTAACTTTCCATCGGCGACTCGATTACCCTCACCTCCCCCCAGGAAAAAGGGCTCAACATAATATCACATCGCCCATCGCCCATCGCCCATCGGGAAGGAAGGAGGGAAGAAAGGAAAGGAAAGAAGGAAGCTGAGACCAAAAAACAGGTTCTTGGGCTGCACATCAACTCTAATATTACGATCCCGTGTACTAACAAAAAAGGCATACTTCCCTTGTTTTTCTTGCCACGTATAACGAAAAACCTATAGCTGGCTCATCCATGCTTACTGTGTTCTTCAACTACATCGGCATGATGTTTGTCGGCCTCATCTTTGCCTTCCAGACATGGTACGCAGACCGCAAGCAACGCAAACAGGCCATGGCAGCCTCGGCTGGCGTCGAATACGACGTCCTGATGGATGATGTGCTCGATGTAAGTCAAAAAAAGATTTTATATCTCGGCTTACAATGGCCAACGTGGATGCCATCGCTCATAACTGTAGTATCTTCAATCATTGCTACACAATAGCCAAAGGATGCCTCAGGAACGTCATTAGCCCGCCGCAAACATGTGAACGAGGAGTACTCTGAGGAAGAGGAAGAGGATGAAGAAGACTCTGAGCAGGATGCAGAGAAGCAGCGACTCAGAATGTCCAAGAAAAAGAAGGGTCGGTTAGCATCATCATCGTCTCCACCCTCCAAGATGGGATCGGAAGCCAAACCCCACTGGGCTCGCCTTCACTGGCCAGTGATCCAGGTCGCAGTCATGGATGTGATTGCCAACGCCCTGGTTACTATTGGTTTTTTTTACGTCGGCAGTGGAGTAAGACTATTTTTCCTCATCTTGAATGGTAAAGAGTAAAGGCAACGTCATGGTCAAAGCCAGCTAACGCAACTCTCGTCTTTTCTCATAGATGTACCAAGTCATCTACAGCTCCATTGTAATCTGGTGTGCTATCTTGACCCGCATCTTCTTGTCCAGGAAACTCAACAATGTCCAGTGGGTCGCTATTGTTGGTGTCACTATGGGATTGGCGGTCAGTGCTGTGGGCACAGTGCAGAACGTCTCATCTGATGGCGCTGTGCAGTCTTGTAAGTATTTGAATGATTGCTCTCATTCTTCTTAATTGATCATTATCGGATGGAAATTATTGGTGTGGTTGGCCATGGGCACTAGTGAATATTATTCACGTTGGACAAATGACTGGACCAGGACGTCTACATGCGGTCGAGCAAAAATCCCTTTCTCGGTTTCATGCGGGAAGAACATGTCTACCTTGAACAGGGGAATATTGAAGCAAAATGCATGGACCAAGTACTCTCCTATTAATAATTGGGTTTGACACTGACATCATTTTTGTGTTTTGTCTGTGTGTTCAATCTGTTCTGTCTCACCTCAAACAGGGCTTGAAAAGTCATTTGGTGCATTGATCACCTTGGGAGCCACGTTCCTGTATGCATGTGTCTACGTCCTCTCCGACAAGGTCTTATCGACTTTTGAGCCCAAGCCCATTCCCGAGAAGGTTTGCTCCATGGTCGGTGGCTATGCATCCCTCCTGACGCTGGTGTACCTCTGTGTTTACACCTTCCCCAACTGGCAGACTGAGGTTGTCGACCTGGTCAAGACCCACGACGGCAACTGGCTCGGGATCCTGTTTGTCTACCCGCTCCTGACCATCTCGTCCATGCTCCATTCGCTCAACTACTACGTCCTGCTCTCGAGGATCAACAATATTGCTGTCGGCATCCTGCAGTCCCTGCGCGCGGTTCTGGTCTTCGTGATGAGCCACTACATGTACTGCGGGATCTCTTCTACACAGTGCTTCAACCAGTGGAAATTCCTTTCGGCCATCATTGTCATTGGATGTGTGACCCTGTTCAGCTTCAACAGTGCGCCCTCGACGCCTCCCTCGCAAGGGTCTTCAACGGCAGAGATGGGCGAGATGGTCGAGCCCTTGGCGCTGCACCAGGCACGACACTCCCGATCGGCTTCGCCTTCCAATGCCTCATCAATACCCATGACACTCGTCACTTCACCCTCATAGCACCCATGTGCATCCATCCCCTGTATCCAGAATTCTTTTTCTTTATATCGTTCACGAATAAAAAAACTTGAGAACAATAGGATGTAATAATATTCTTTTTTTTTTTTACTTTCTTTTATCTTTATATGCTACAAGCCCTAACCGTAAATTCAAGGAAAGAGGCCTCTGTCCTTTTTTTTGCTTTCTTTTTTTTTTCTCTAAACAACAACGGGTTGTGCCTCCGAGGGCGTGACTTGCGCCAGGGACGTTGTCGAAGGCTGCCCAGAGGTTTGTATATCGTCGCTCATCTCGTCCCCTCCTCGGCTGCTGCGCCCACTGCTGCTGCTGCTGTCGTCGCGACTGACGGGCTCTGATTCCATCTCTGAAACGGAGCCCAGTTCAGAGATGTTGTGCCGCGCGTTCGACATCATGACCGGTGTGGGCGAGACCACCAGTGTCTTGCCAAAGACGTCTGCGTGGCCCTCGTTGTTATGGTGATGGTGGAGGTGAAGATGGCTCAAAATTCCATGGTGATGACTGGTTCCTTGGCTAGGTGTCGTCGAGGGTGTCGTGAGTGCAACGGGGGACAAGGATGCCGAGTTGGAGTTAGTCCTGCTCCTGCTCCGACTCCGGCTAGGGATCGTGATGTTGCGTACAAAGTTTTGGAACATGTGGCTCATGTGATTCGAAGGGCTGACAGAGTGAGCGTTGTGGCTTTGGGGAGGTGGCGACTGTGGCGCTTGCGACGACGGTTGTGCCCTTGAGGACGACGAGGACGGTGTTGAAAATGGAATGGGAGACACGCCGAATCCAGAGATGAAGGCTGGGGGGGAAGGTGCCAAAAAGAAGGCTGAGGAAGGTGATTGTTGTGATGATGAAGAGCCCAAGTTGACGCTCAGCTGACTGCCAGAAGCACTCTGAGGAATAGTGATTTGGAGTGGTGTTGCGGATGCACCAGATGAGGCCGGTGGTGCTCCTATAGATGTCGGTGACGCTGGAGCACTGTTGCTGCGGCCATGGTGGGGTGCGTTCTCCGTGACAGCTGGCATCTCCATATCTTCAATAGGGCTTTCCTGTGCTATATCCTCTGGAGGTGTTGAGGTTGAGGTTGAGGTTGGGATGGTTGAGTGTTCATGAATAGGCGTTGTAACAGGTGGATCTGGATTCGCGACGGTGACGGGCTCTTCCTCGACCTGTTCCACGGCATTATCTATTGTTGACCAAGCGAAAGGACAAAGGACATAATTTTTAGTAAACATGTGAAGGCTCAGAGTCAGGGTCAGGGTAGTCATGAGATAGCAGGAGATTATTTTTTCTCTCTCTTCTCATGTCTTCTGTCCTGATCAAATGTCGAAATGTTGCTTACTTTGTGCAGCAGGCTGCTCGATTGGATCGTCGATCTCGACAGTGTCTTCCAGATCGGCAAATGTCCGACAGAGGGGACAGAGAAATCCAGGGTGATTGGCGACGAGCATTGGGCGGATACATTTGTAATGGTACACATGCGAGCACGGCGCAACAAAGAGCGACTGGAAGGAGGCGATGCGGAAGAGACAGATACAGCAATCGGTCGAGTTGGCAGCATCTGCTGTCGTCAGGTTGCGGATGACCTTTAATGTGTTCAACCTATGATAGAGAGAGGGCACAAACGGGGGGGTTGTTACTTAGGATGGTGTGCTTTTTCCTTGTTTTCTTTTCTTTTTGAGTTCGCCCTTGTTGTGTGATGGATGGATGATAGATGGATGGGAAAGGAAGACCAAGCAAAGCGGAGAGTGAATCAGGGGGGGCATCGTGACACCCATTGTCATGATTTTTTTCTTCGTTTTCTTTCTTTGCGCGCCACGTTAGTACTTTAGTCGGATAATACCATCACGATACACGCTTTGGGCAGACCAATACAACCAACCAACGAATGCTCAGTGCAACCCTCAACCCCCATGACCTTTCTTTTTTTTTGCACAGCACCACTTGTTTCTGGTCGTCGTTCTCTGTCCAGTGTCTCTCACTCACCTGAAAGGGTTCGCTTGCTGTTGCCATGAGCGATTCAACTCCAGACGCATCTTGACGCATCGGTATATTTCTACAGAAAGAAAGAGAGAAAAGCGTGAGAAGAACCAAAGACAGATGTGAGACGCGGGAATAAATCTCTTCCACGAGTGAATGGCCATGACGTGCATTTGTGTAAGAAAAAAAAGCAAGGGGATGTAGTGCATGTCGCGCCCGCCTTTTTTTTTTTTTTTTTTTTTTTTGAAGTTATATTCATGTAAATATAGACTCTTTTCATATCCATGACAATACCTTGGGTGCCTCCTTGATAGTCCACGCCGAGCTGCACAACATCTCCATCCTTGAGTTGCGCTGGTTTTGATTCGACTCCAGGAGGAGAGAGGCGCGCATGGTTGAGGAAGGTGCCTGAGGATGACTTTGTATCTCTAATATAGAACTAGGGATAATACAGACAAGGGCGTGAGAGTGTTGTCAGTACACCAAGATTCGCTTGAGTGAGCATCATGCAAAATTGAGGAGTGGGTAAGGGTGTGTGTGTGGAGGTGGGGGGGGGGATGGCGATATGCGGACCAAAGGACGAGATTTGGGTGACACAAAGAAAAAATATTGCCAAAGCACTCTGTCTCCACTCTCACCCTCGTGCACTGTCTGTCGCTTTTGTGCCCATCTCGCACATTGGCACATTGGTGGGTCCAACTTGATACAACAAAATTAAGCTTTTGGGCCCATGGCATGGACAGGACAAAGCAAGCGCAACAGTCAAAGCGAACCCATCTCGCCCCATCAACAACGGACCATCAACGAAGAAAAGAACGAAGGAAAAAACCCAATAGCGGCCTTCGGTTTTCCTTCTCATTTTTTTTTGTGGGGGGTGTGTGAGTGTGCGAGTGGGTGAGTAGTGCACTCAGTCAGCCAAAAGGATCGCAAAGCATCACTTCACGATATATCAGGGTCCAGGCAAACAAGAAACAGGGGTGCACAACCCGACCCATAGCAACCATTGGACTAGGCCAGCATCCCCAATGACAACGTGAAAGGGGCAGAGAAAAGTAAGGGACGCCCGTTGCTTTGCTTTCCTTTGCAGGGAAACCCACACACACTCCTACTTCCAGGAGACCAAAGAGACACGTTGCCAGCCTCTACTCTCCAAGGGAAACAATAGCAGAGAGAGCGCCATTGTGCTCACTTGATAAAAAAATTTAGCTCAGTGAAGGAAGAGAACCACCCTGGATGACGAAGAAAAAAAAAAAAGTCCGCTTCGTGAGGTGTTGTGGTGTGCGGTTCGGTGGTCTGTGGATGGGGTAGTCGTGCAGTAGTTATGGTGGGTTACCTTTCCAAGCTCGGTGTAGATCTCGGCGTGGCCACGGGAGACGACCTTGGACTTGAAGGTGACTCTGTTGGGCAGAGTCTGCTTGTCCGTGAACCGCCCAATCTTCAGTACGAAGCCATCGGGCACATCTTTGTCGACCACCTCGAAATGGAGAGACCGAGGTGCGTCCAGGTGTGGCACAATGCGAATGTGAGGAACAGAGGACGTCGAGGATGAAGAGGAAGCTGGAGGAGTAGCGGCGCTGTTGTTGTTGTTGTTGTTGTTGTCAGCTATGCTCTGGTTGGAGGCAGAGGATGCGATGGTGGTGGTCGGGACCCCACTGGTTGAGTTGTTCATGGTGTGGGGTAGTGTCAATGCGAATGGGACTAGGAACGGCAGCGTGGATGAGGTCCAATGAGGAGATGGAAGGGAGTGGTGAGAGTGAAAGGAAGGAAAGTGGGTTTGGTTGTTGGAATGTCAAATGGGCTTGTGTGTGGCAGTAAGGAAGGGAATAAAGAGGCTTTCTGGTATGCTTTGCTTTCTTTTAGTGTGGATGGTCCGTCTATGGCTACTCTTTGGGCGAGTATGCTCATGATGCAATCACCTCTTGAGAGAGAGACAGAGAGACATCACTCCAGAGAGAGACAGAGAGACATCACTCCAGCACTAGCACTCGCATTCGCACTTGCACTCTCACTTTCACTCTCACTCTCAAGTGTCGACAGACACAACACAGACAAAGAAAAGAAGCTTTTACTTCTATCGTTGTGTGATCTTGTTTGGTACAAAGAAGGAGCTACCTCGATCTACCGCCAATACTCGATTTGTCCTTTGGCCTTTGTTGCAATCCATTGACATCACAGGGTTGCCTGTTCCAACTTCTGAGCGTCAATTTTCTCTCTTTCGAGCATGCCGATTTTGAGGCACACACAAACAAGGACGCAAGGACCGACCATGGAGGTATATGTCGCAAGCATGTACAACACAAAACAGACAAGCGAAGGAAAAAGAGAGTCATCCGTTGAGAAGGAGAAGAGAAACTCCAAACCATGCAGGAACAAAGGAAGAGAGAGAGCGTGTGTGCACCCGAAGCGGATGTCATTCAACCATCATTGTTTCTGTTTTGTCCGTTGCTCTCTCTCTCTCTCTCTCTCTCTCTCTCTCTCTCTCTCTCTCTCTGCTTTTCGTTGTCGGTAGTCAGCTTTGATGACGAACTGCCCCTCTTGGACCATGCTCTTGCTTCCGGAGTTTCATTCTCATCCGTGGCCAAACCCCAATCCCAATGCTGAATGTTAAGCGCAGACACACACCTTGACTTGAGTAAGACACATGAACATGGACCATTAAACATGCATACAGATCACATCAAGCCAGCCAATTCGCTCCTCCCGATTCGAGAAAAATGACTTCCCGAGCCACGTTCCACTACGGGAGGGAGAGGGACCTCTGGCACACCCAAATGCGATTGCATTGTTTGATAACGGAGCATGGCATACACCATCACAGAGGATGACCATCGTTCTACCCTTGGTCCCACGATCAGCTTTGAATCACTCACTACACTCAAGAGACTACTGTACTGCACGAATGCAAAGAAAACCACCTTGATCTACTTTGTCCTCTCTTTCTTGCTTTCTTTTCCTGCCGTATCCACCTTCTCCCCTCTCCTCCCCTCTCCTCCCCTCTCCTCCTCACAAGTCCGCGTGTGAGCTGTGGTCTGCGCTTACTTTTTAACTTTTCTGTCTTTCTTCGGACCAACAGCAAAAATGACGCAAATGGGCATTGAAATTCCCGATTCCTTTTCCAACACCTATCCTCTACAACCACACATCCACCTCAACAAAACACCTTACACCCTCTCTCCTCTTCTCTTGTTTCCTTTAGAAGCATAAGATCAAGTGTTACGGAAAATACCACTCGACATTCCCTTGAGAGGATAGTCAATTGAGTGAGATATTGGGAGAAAAATGAAACTCTGAGTTGTAGACATAGACAAAAAAAAAGGTCGAGGCGTATGATGAAGTTCTTCTCCAGTGGCAACATGGTCCAGGTGCCCAGAAAACAAGCTTGACTACATTGAGGAAAGATGTCTTTGAGAACGAGGGAGAATGGAGGAGGACGGGCCACATTTTTTTTCCCACCTCAGTGCATGGATATGCACGATGAGAACATTGGACAACAAAAAATGAAATGTAGGTGCATCTCAAAAGTATCTATCACCTTCCCTTGAGTGGCCTTCAGACGAAGAAGACGACATTTACAATGCATCCACTCCCCTAATTTCGATACTCAATGTGTCCGCAAGAATATTACCCTTGCGAGTAAAACATAATATTAACATGTAGACGAGTCGCGTACCCTATCCCACAATCTACACCCAGAGAGTAACCTTATAGATCTAGTTCTATATCCCTTCAAGTATTTCATATGGGCCAATTTCGGGGGAAAGAAGCATGCACGCGGACTGGGGGGTACTGGAAAAGAGATGTCGAGCTAGTAGTTGAAAACACACCCCGATCCTAAACATCGATCCCGCGTGAGTGGCTCCCGACATGCAATAAGCGTGGCGAGGTGGCAAGATTGGTTATTGCCCCACAGAAGTTTCCAACTCAGATCTCTTCACATTGGGCACATGGCTCTCTAATGAACAAACTGCAATGGAGAGGAGAGGAGTAGATGAGGACGGACACCGATAAAGCTTCGTCAAGCCATAATCGTTTTCCACTCTGATATGTCGGGGAGAAGTGATATGGTTAGTGACAAAATAAACGTAGTACAAACGGATACTTGACTCTCATCTATAGTGGCACCATTGGCGATAGGTGAGTTGTATTTTCATCGCTAGCCTTCAGACATAAGGTTCAAAATAAAGTGGGGAAGATGGGGTCTGTGTTTAACAGTGCGCACGCAGTGAACTCATACTAGCATAAACGCGTCCAAATAAAAAATTTAAAAATTTAAAAAACATTCAGAGATGGCTGTTTGAGAGCCTTCGGCCTAGGAAATGATAGGAGGGGGGAAGCAATGAAGATGAAGCAGCTTCTTAAGAACGTTCGGTCCATTACACAGACAATAAAGAAAAGAAGAAAACACAACATGTCAGCCAAAATATGCCCTTATTCTCCGTTACTTTGATGCACATCATCCACCGTTGGATACATTTGTATTTTGCTCCGCACTCCGCAAATTGGTGTGAGTCCCTGGATCTGATGACTGTTGGAGGGATTCAGAAGCAAGCAACAGTGTGCTCTACTGAGCTGATTTTTGCACTTTATTATGTGGAACCATGGGCGAGAGGACACAACACCAGACGAGAATGTAGCCGTGAACCCAAAAGCTCTCTTTGCCTTTTTCTTCCGCGCACCTCCTACCATTTTGCACTGGCCAAAATTCAATAAGATGTAAACAGAAGCAAGTAAAAAGACGACCTTTTCAAGTTTCTGACAACATTCTTCCAATAATCTCAAAGAAACTATTGCATTGTGTACGATACCCCAGGCAAAATAGTAGCTCGTGTGTGACGCCGTCAACTCCAAGCTTTGCCCGATGACTATGGAGGAGAACATGGAGTGAACCTTCTTGCCCCAAATAATTTCATATTACTTTTCTGCCCATCTTTGAAAGATTGGAAAATGGTACAAATAGTGCGACCGTTCTACTTGTAATCTTTACTTTCCTTCCTCATCTCATCCATTCAGATCCTATTTCATCACCTCTCAATAGCCTACTTTACTCGCTCTTTTCCCATCAACTCCACTCATTGTCATGAAATTAACTCTCACCTCCATCTTGAGCGTTGCCTCTGTGGCTTTACTATCTCTGTCATCTGTCCAGTCGGCTGCCGTGCCCATCGTGTCCGAGGCTCCTGCGCTCGAGAAACGCGGGGTCAAGGGTCTCAACAACTACGCCTGCAAGCTCACAAAGGCCCACCTTCACCCCGTCATTCTCGTCCACGCGACATTGCTCACCTTGGACTCGTGGAAGGACTTTGTGCCCACTCTCGTCGACGCTGACTACTGCCCATTTGCTTTGACGTAAGTGTTCGATAAAGACCGTTATCCTTTTTCCCGCAGACAGAATACGGAAAAAAGGCTAAGCGATGAAAAGATCTTCTCTTTTCAATATCTTTTCCAAACAGTTACGGCAAGTACGGCGCATTCAAGCAGTTTGGAGGCTTGCTCCCATTGAGAACTCTGCCCAGGAGCTCGCCACCTTTGCAGAGGATATCATGGCACGCATGAAGGTCTCGCAAGTTGATCTCGTAGGCAAGTTTGTGTTGGAATACAACGGTGATTTACTAGGCTATAATGGAGGGGAGATGGCCCATTAACTTCACGAGTTTGTATTTGTGCCGCAGGCCACTCGCAGGGTGGTATTCTTGGCCGCTACTGGGTCAAGTACCTTGGCGGCAAAGGCAAGGTGAACAAGATGATCGGTGTCTCACCCATCAACCACGGCACTACCTTATCCAACATTGTCACCGTCGCCAAGGCATTTGGTGTGTTCAACTCCGGACAGGTTATCTTAGACAAGATTGCTCCTTCCTTCTATCAAATGAGTAAACATTGAAATACATTGTCCGCGGCGTTATTCCACACGTAGCATCGTTATTATTAACTATTCCTTTACACTCTCTTGACTGCCCTCTTGACTGTTTCATGGTATCTGGTCAACACCTCCCCATTCATTGCAAAGCTCAACCGGGGATCTGATGTTGCTCCTGGCGTTATCACCTCGAACATTGCTACTAAGTAATGGTCTGCTCACATTAATAAACCATTGCAGAAGATACAGACTAACAAACTAACGCGTTCAATGTGATATACCTCCCCTCAGGTTCGATGAGGTGGTAACTCCTTTTGAGTCTTGCTGCCAAAAGAAGGCTGGCGTGACCAGCCAGCTGCTCCAGGATCTGTGCATGGTCTCTCTCAATGAGCACTGTAAGCTGAAGTTCCAATGCAAGTCCCCTTCACCTGCCTCTGTGTGGAGTCTGCCTTACTGAGCCGTGTTTTTGTATTTGAACTGATCGCTTCTAGTGACCATGGTAAACTCCAAGGTTGTCTTGCGATGGGTCATGAACCAGCTTGACCCCTCCACTGCCGAGACTGCCAGCTGCCTCTCCATGTTCTAGGTGTCGATTGGCTCTTTCACCTCTTTCACGATCTCTCTTGAAATTAGTTCACTAAATACTCCCACTATTATACCCGACTCTTAAAACGCCCCAATTATTGGCATTATTCCCAATACAAATAAAGAGAACGCCGGCTCGTCCATGGCACAACGCCGTGACGTGCATTTAGGGAATTTTTCACTAACGAGAGCCTCTTTAAGTGCAACACAGGGGATTTTCTTGGAGAACACAACGTTTTTTTTTTACTTTTGTTTCCTTTCATTCTTGTTACATTCACAACCTTCTCCATCCTCTACTTTGCAATGGGGAAAGCCTCCAAGCCAGAATCGTCCAAGTACATGGGAATACCCTTGGAACGACCACTACTTTCATTGAACAAAAAAACCTCTCTGACAATTCCGTTTTCTTGTTCTTCTTGCTCAAAGGAACCGACCCATCACTACATTCTTTCAGTCTTTGACTGGAAGTCTCAAGACCAAGGGAAACACCAATACCATCCGCTCTTACTTCCTGTCTGATTCCAAACCTCGCCCAAAGTAACTCTTCGACTTGCTTTCGACTACCATTGCAATCTCAGAATGGATTTTCGACTGACATTTCACTGTGCCTTGTTTTTTGTTTGATCCCAGTTCTCCATTGATAAGAGGACCAGATTCGCCACCAACTATACCAGGTCCTGCATCCTCTCCAGGCCCCGATGCCTCAGAAAGAGGAGAGGATGACACAAAGGCAGGACTAGCGAAGGAAGCGTCAGAGACAAGTGCGTTACAAGCACCAAAACCACAGTCGCCACCAGAACAAGCGACGCCACACAAATCGCCACCAACTTCACCAAAAAAAGATTTTCTAGATCCGTTCTACCATGACTTTGACATCGAGGATCCCAACTATCATATCGAAGAATACGACCAACTGGACACTGGTCTGGAAAGTCCCAAGCACACACCAACGACAACCCCATCATCACAAAGAATCAAAGACGCATTATCACCGTTCGAATCCAATCTCGACTCGATTGACCGTCTCGGGTCGTTTACATTTGGATCACAGGTCTCTGGAGAATCGCTGCGACGGCTCACTCTCTCACCAAGGAAGAACAAGCCCAAGAAGGATGACATGCGATCACTGCTCTCAGCACCGACCAAATCATTTGCAGAACGACTCGCGGCGCAATGGTTGACGGACTCAGTTCCCAATAGCAACGATACCCAGGAGCAAACCAGAGCTGAAAGCGGAGCAAATTCTGCAAGCGACCATGTTGAGTATGAGGCTGTTATTGCCGGTTCGGACCCAGAGTCAGAGGCGGACTGGAACGACGAGATCTTGGAAACACCTAACGAAGTCAAAACCCCCTCTGGTAAATGGATGAAGAACATGCCCAAAAGCACAGCAGAGGAATGCGGATCAGCTATTAACCTTCGTCTCTGCTCATTTGACGTGTATTAATTTGTTAACTTTCACACATTTCAGAGTCTTCGGGATCATCAAAGTCACTATCACCATCACTCACGTCAATATCATCTCCAACACCGCGTTCTCAATCACCTGATTCGGGCTTTAACGACACGTTGCAAAAGAACGATGGCCTGTCCTCGGATGACGACTTCCCAAGCAGCAAAGAGGACAAGACCAAGAAAGTACCATATGTACGTACACGCAGCTGGTTCGAGGTTGCCTGGCAGTGTGTTTTTATTCTCATGAACATTACCCTCTTGTCCTAAATAGGAGCTGCTTGATTCCGATTCAGACCTGGAAGACCTTCCTTTCGGCATGGGAGAGTCCAAGAACTCAACAGGATCATCCACACCATTGCCAGCATTGACGCCACTTTCGCTCGATACAGAATTGGATCTGAAACTGACAGACGACGAAGAGGACCAAGGTACCAGGACCACCAGACGGTCAACGCGAACGCCAAGGAACACCACCAAATATACGCCGAAGTTTCCTATCAAGAAAGTCGCCCCAAAAAAGCCTTTGCTCTTCTCTCTCGCATCACTGCTCAAGGAAAAGGAGCAAAGGGAGAAGTCAGGATACGACATCCATGCCGCAGCGAAGAACATGGCCGAGCTTGATAATGAGGTAAAACTTGGACTTTTCAATGGATAGAAGGCAAATGTTGGCCTACTAAAACTAATTTCGGTCTCTACCATCTATGTTGACAGTTGGACGAGATGGGCGATGAGGACTACTTGGAAGATTTTACACCAAGAGCGAGCGCAATCCCCAAGGGCGTCCTATCAGAGGAGCAAGAAGGCGCACTGGCTGAGATCATTGAGGAGGACAAGACAGAAATTGTTGAAGACATTGTCGAGTTCTTTGTTCATTGGCCACAGGTACGATATCCATGGACAACATTACAATTATCATGATCATTATTTGAGAGTGTATTTTAACGAAGTCTCTCCTTTGACCGACTTGATGATATCATAGGAGTTGACTTTAATGCCTTTGGAACCAACGGACGTCGACACATCCGATCCAGTGATGCTCAAAGTGATCCAACGAACCAGCACAAAGACGAGACGGAGCATCTTCTTGAGCAGTCCTTTTTTGAGAACCCGCTGTACCGCTTTGTGGACCATGCCCAAGGTCCTTTTCAGCTGGCTAGTACATGTATTGTCGGTTGAGCAGGACGAGGAGTTATGCACGTGTGTTTTCACTATCTTGCAGAGAGCGCTCCTGCGAAAGACTGGCACATTGGGAGTTGACCACAAGGACTTGATCCGCGCCTTTAAACTGTATGGCGCCAAAGACCAGTACCTTTCTCCGGAATGGCAAGTAACGCCCGTGACGCAACAGACTCCTAGCGAGCGCATCGCGACATCTGACACGCCCAAGTTTCCTAAATACAACCTCAAGACTATTATCAACCTCGTGAACATGACTGCGACCATTGACCCACTGTTTTACAGTGCTGCCGAGATCCGCAAGATTGTTGTACTTCTTTTGCGTGTCACCACCGACCCGATAATTGGCGACATCAAATCATTATTGGGCGCCGCGTTGGTCGCACTCCTAGAAGCCATCCCTGACGACGCTTGGGAGTCGGAGCGCCACATTCTCTGTCAGGAGATCAATGCCAGTCTGGGCACCTCTTTACCGTTCATCCTCTTAGTCCTCCGACGACTCCCATCCCTCTCTGAAAGGATGGTGACGATCCGCCGTAACCTTGCCCTGATCCACCTTGGTTTCACGCCCATGCACAAAGACCAGGTAGCGCCCAATCTGGAGGAGATCCACCGAGCCCTCTTTTTGAACGAAAAGTTCTTAGCCAATTCCAAAACAGACTATAAGGCTTTGGGATACCGGTTCCAGGTGCTGTCATACTGTTTGGACGATGACCATATGATTTCTACCTACGGACCACAAGCCCTGATACCCGTCGTGAACAAGCTCAAGCAGATGCATGGAAGGATCGGTAACTGCCGTGCCTTTGAGTGTCGTGTATTTGATGGATGCCCATGTGTTTTAACTCTTATGCGCCGTGCATTTTTTTTGCATAGTCGACGTCCGTGCTGCTTTCATGGATCGGACGCAGGTTTGTCTTGCACACCGTGACGGCATCCTGTCTTCTTATTGTTTGTTCGGTACTCTTGCTAATTGCGATTTCTTTTATGCCATGGGTTTAGACTAAGGACACGATCCAACGATTGTCAACACGGCTGTTCTATGCTGGTATCCATCGCCAAGGTAACTCCCACCCCTTCCCCAAGTTTCTATAAATATGTACTTGCGACGCTGATCTGTCCTCCCAAGTATCTAACATCATTTGTTTCTTTCTCACATCTTCTATAGCTTCACGACAGACAACCCTGAACTTTGAGGTGCCTGGCTCCTCAAAGTAGGAAAAGAGCCCCCATCGCTCTTTTGCTATATTATTCCAGCTCTACAATATCAAAACAGAAGCGGCCGTTGCACAGAACTATCGCGAATTATGGTTTAATGAGCGCATATCACGAAAACTACAACAATGCTCGCAGATAAAATAAAAAAAAAGAAGAAAAAAAAAGGTGGGCTGAAAAATAGTATGACGGTTATTTTTTAAACCCTGCGATTCACTTCGTCTTCGGTACTGGTGATCTCGGGTCGCACCTCTGGAGGCGCCACTTCCGTTTCTGGCGTTATTTCTGTCTGTGGCCGTGGGGCTGTTGGCTGAGAAGAGAGGCTCGATCGCTGATTAGACGACCTTGCCCTTCTGTTGGAAGGCCGCGACGAGGAAGACGATGCAGAGTTGGAAGAAGGAGGCGCTGTGCCGTTATTGTTCCTTCGTTGGTGGTTGAGGGACGATGGCGACGTGGTGCCCCCCAGCAGTGGCGTAGTCTCAGATGAGCAGATATCCCGTTTGCAAATCGGGCACTAGAAACAAAAATGACAGGACGAAAAGTAGTTAATAAGCGTCTTCCAAAAAACTACCTTTCGATACCAAGGATCTCCCACAACTTTTTCGGATAAGAAAAAAAGAACCTACAAATCGCTTACGAGTCGTAAGCCAGTTGTCAATACACGCCACATGGTACTGGTGTTTGCACGGCAGCACCCGCAGCTCGTCTTCGTCTTCGTAGTCCTCCAGACAGATCACACACTCGACGGGATCGTTCTCCTGCAGTTTGGCTGTGTAGAAGACCTTGATTGGCAAGTTGCTCACCACCTCTGTGGGGGCCAGATCCGCCACCTGCTGCTGGTGCAGACGCACCCGCCACATAAAGTACAGGAACAGCACCACAAACGCCGGCGACAGGATAATAAATATGATCACGTCCAGCACAGGCCTAAATGGTGGTGAAATGTAAACATATTATGAGGTTAGGAGATAAGAAAGAAAAATATGATGTCGGTTTAATAGGGGCGAAAAGGAGGCGGCATTTCATGTACCACTGCATGTCATCGGGGGTCATCTTGACCAAGTACTCCTTGCCGAGCTCCATGCCGAGATACCGCAGCTCGCGGTAGTGGTGCTGAGCAATAAACACGGATGGGATCAAGACATCCGAGGTGTCCTCTACGTTTTTCAGAGCAAGAAAAAAATAGGGTTGAGAAAAAAAAAAAAGACAGTATCTGGCAGATTCATGCATCATGTAGGTGCTTGTTCGTTCAAGTCGCGTGATTTGCGGATTCCATTTGGTACAGGATCAAAGCCGAGGAAAGGAACAGAGAACACGATGAAATAAAGGGAAAAAGGAAGCAACCTCCCACATGATGGGCGAGATGAGATGCCTATTCTTCCCTGTATGTGTGTATGTTTTTTATGTTCTCCTCTCTCGTACTCATATGCTTTGTGCTTCCATCCAATTCAAGGGATACCGGTGGGATGGAAACACAAAAAACAAAGGCAGCTTGCATGAAATACAAAAAAAGGACGCAGCATTACAGAATAAAAAAAAGGGTATTTACCTCGCGCATACATGGTAATGAGGCCATTACGCTGGTTGTCGCCCACAATCACCGCGGCTGCTCCACTCGCTTGCATATTGCGCACTTTGGCCACAAAACTGCAGTCTCCTCCTCGCTCCACCAGAGCCACCCAGGTCATGTTGGCTGGCCCGCCCTTGACGGGGCGACAGGCGCTCTGATCGGAGCCGTCCACGGTCTCGATCGCGACCAGGCTGAGAATGATACCATCGTCGGGGATCCGTGGTCCAAACGCCGCAGTTCTGTCGACATACGAGTCGTTGGTTGCCTAAAAGGATGGGTGTCGGGAAGAGAAGGAGAGGGAAGGGTGAGAAACGGTGTGCTACACGAAATCGTTCTTCTTTTTTTGTGCGTGCTCCATGTTGTTCCTCTGTTCCTGGTAACCACGTACACACTCGACCCATGTGTGTGATTTTTTTTTTGGTGGCGACGGGTTGGGTGTGCCTGATTGTGAATCCTGGAGACGAGACAGAAGGACTGGGTTGATGGATGGAGGATGGGGATACGCTCAGGAACCAAGAATCCGTCACTTGTGAAACTTTAAGACCGACAAACTCCTCTTACAAGAACAACTATGGTGGCATCAGTAGCCTCGAAGGAAGAGATGAGCCAAATGACAATGCAGAGCCAGTTGAGGAACAAGAGGAAGGATGCGCCTCGGAACATTGATATGCTGGGCTGGCAAGGCTGTTAGAAAAGAAGGTGTGTTGAGTGTGGGAATGAGTAAATGAATGAATAAAAGGGAGAGAAGTGAATTGTGAGGAAAGAAGAGCACACAGACATGGGCAAAGCCAACCTTGACTCAAAGGCGCTCAGTCGTCACTCTTTTAGCCCAAAGTTGCGAGCCAAAGGGGAAAAAAGAAAGCGCGCACACGCCCCTCAAGTGCCAGCTTAGCCTCCCTCGCACCCCTCTCGCTCTGAGTGCCCAGAACAAAAAGACGATCAAATAAATGAGATCTTGCTGACCTTTCCATCGATTGCCCACCGTCCTTGTTCATCCTTTGCGCTTCCAGGGCTGCTCACGATCAAAACCACACCCACAGTCAAGCAACCAACCAACTCTTACATCCCAGACCACGTCTGTACACACCGAGTTCGCACACTAGCCACATCGGATCCAAGCAAAATCGATCAATAATTCAGGCGCGTCAAAAAAAAGAATCACCCACAGCCGCATCAAGGACATGTCTGATTCAGAACACTCACCTCGACGTGCTGAGGACACCATGCAAGGCCTCTTTGGCTCGGACGATGAGGAAGAGGACGATGACGCCAGCCATCACAGCCAAAGCCAAACTCATAATCACAACCAAGAATCATCATCACGCCATCGTGGCTCTGATTCCGAGGGTAGCGACCACGACTCGATCGACAAACGCCGCCGTCATCGCAACAACCAGTTCAGTGACGAGGAAGACGAGGACGAGGACGATGCGCACCAAGAGGCACTCCAGCACAGCTCCGGCGGAAAGGTCAGAAGACGTGCCGGCAGAGTCGAGGACGATGATGACGAAGAGGATGATGACGATCACGCAGGCACTCCACAGGTCAGCAAGGTCGACATGGGCGATCTGTTTGGTGAGGAGGGCAGCGAGAGTGAGGGGGACACACACAAGTCTTCCCGTCAAAGGTACTTGGATTGATTTTTTTTCTCGCTTGAATATGTAGAGTTTTGTTACTAATTTACTTTCTTCCGCAACTTGACTAACGTGCGACAACTTCTAGATCACCAACACCCGAGGATGAATTCTCGGACGCCTCGCAAGACAGGGCACGAAAGAGAAAGGAAGGAAAGCAGAGGAAGCGCCAGGACAGTGACCGCTCAGACGACGATCGGGACATGGACAGTCAATCCCGACGGAAGCCAAGAGAGATCGTAAGAACCTCTGTCCAATTGCCTGACGTTGGATTACCCTATAGCTCGGACAACAAGGTAACGACAAAGGAATCTTTGGTTGCTCAACTTCGTACGCAAGTATCGTCTAATCATATGGTTCTATCTAATTTTGACGTTTGTAGACGTACCTGTCGCGCCTCCCAAATTTCCTGAACTTGGATACCAAACCTTTCGACCCCGAGACCTATGACGACGACCTGGAAAAGGGCAACGACACCGAGAATATGCAGAGTATCAAACTCAAGGTTGAGAACACGATCCGCTGGCGCTTCAAGGATGGTCAGAATGACCCCAGCATCCCACCTGTAGAGCGTGAAAAGGAATCCAACGCCCGCTTTGTGCGCTGGTCAGATGGATCAATGTCCCTGGTTCTTGGGGACGAAATGTTCCAGGTCAATGCACAGCCTCTCACCAACCAGCACCAGTTCCTGGTCGTTCACCACCCTTCAGAGCTAATGTTACAGACACAGCAGGCGTTCACGGATACGTTGACCTTCCAGCCTCAATCGACACAGTCCATGACCCACCGCAAGCTCACGGCTGCCATTGCTGGCAAGCATGTTAAGAGCGTCAAGACAAAGCTGGTAGCTACTCTTAGCGATCCCAAGGCGGCCAAGGAAAAGATTGAGCAGAGAGAGTTGGAGCAGGTTCGCAGCCGTCGTCAGGTCGCAGCTCAGCGAAGCAAGCATGCCAGACAAACTGGCCTTACAACCGCCGGCCTGGAAGAGAGCGATGGCGAGATGGATGAGGACGACGATGACTTTGAAGCAGAGGAAGAAAAGAGACGTGAGAAGATCATGGTAAGTTTTAGGTGGACATGAACAACACACACACAGGAGAATTCCTGGCGCGCACAATGCTGACTCTGTGTTTTTTTCTAGTCGATCAAGAAATCGGGATCTGATCGCTACAAGTCCCGCAACCGTTACTCCAGTGACGAGGACGACTCAATGGATGATGAGGATGACCGTGGACGCCGCGATCGCAGACACCGCAGCCGCTCACCCGAATCGCGCCAGCGTAATCGTCGCCGCAGCCCAAGCCGTTCGCCCAGCAGGAGTCGGAGCCGGAGCCGCAGCCGAAGCCGCAGCCCTGCCCGCTCCTCTCACCACCGCCGTCGCAGCTACAGCCGCTCGCCCAGCCGCAGCAGAAGCCCCAGCCGCAGCCGGAGCCCCAGCCCCGATCGACACCGCTCATCCTCTGGCTCGAAACGACGCAACAACAAGGAGGACGACGAGGACGTGGATGCAGAAGGCGAGGATGTCCATGTGGCATCCGCTCGTGCGGTCTCGGATGAGGATGTAGATGAGGAGGACGAGGAGGAGCAGGCGATCCAAAGACGGCCAAAGAAGAGAAGAACGGCCTTGGACAGCGATGACGATGAATAAGGCGGCCAGGATTTGTCGAAGCGTGTGGTTTGCTTGTACTATTTTTCTTTCCCACATTTTGCTAGTTTGAGTACTGTATCTCCATTAAAAAAAGCAACAATGAAATGTTCTTTGAAAATGAACCCAGGGTTGTTTTTATACACGAGTGCTACTCATTACAATCTATGTTCTAAATAGATATTTTCTAGGGCTTGTTTTTAGGCGGGTATGAAGTCGAGCTGCATCTGTGCCAGCGGGATCGAGCAGCTGTGGTTGGTACTGTGCCAGAAGGCCATGGTCTTGGAGATGCCGACAAAGTGGACTGCACACCCGATCAGCACGCAGATGTGGAAGATCTGGTGGGAGGACATCTAGGGAAGGATGGGCATTAACAGGAAAAAGAGTTAGGATAAGAAGAAAAAAAGAAGAGAAAAAAAATAGAGAGAAAAACAGGAGAAACTTACAAAGTGGTCAAACTTGCCCGGGAAGAAACACTCGGGCACACGGCTGCCGTAGATCAGTGCTCCAAATACGTAGGCCGCTCCAACACAGAACAGGTAGTTCAACGCTACCGCTCGCTGCGCCATAGCGAACTGCATTAGAGAAGAAACAAGAGCAGGCGTTGATTAGTTTTAAATGATACAAGGCTCTTTTTGGCTTCGCACAGCAAGAAGACCCTGTTCGACTTACTCCATAAAGGATAATGCCATGGATGACCGGGAACAGAGCCGATAGACCCATGGCCAGGAACAAGCCCGACCGCACCCAGCGGAACTGGGGTGTACGGAAGCGGGGCTGCAGAACCGCAATCACCGTGGCTCCACCAAAGACCGAAATCAAGGAGATGTACATGATCTGCCATGTCTTGTGGCAGTAAAAGATGTAATAGATGGCAGGATAGAAAGACCCGACAGTCAAGAACACAATCCCGACATAGTCGCATCGGTTCCACTGTCCAGAGACCTAAAAGATATAAATAATATAAAAACCATGCTCAGTCAATTATGCAACAAAAGATTATTTGTTTTCTAAAGACATTGATCTTGTTGAATATATTTACCTCCTCAGAATGGCAGCAAAAGGTGTGGAAACTAGCCGACATGGAGAGACAGATGATGGCGCCGACAATAAAGGCGTAAAAGACGCCAATGTCTGTCCATTGGATAGTGTCCAGCACCCCAATGACCCTGAAGTATGCGATCGGCGAAATGATCACAAATGCAATTGCCCCAAGCAGATGCGACCAAATGTTGACTAAGCCGCGGAATAGAATAGAGAGTCTAGGTTAGTTTTATCGCGATAAGAAGTGGTGTCTTCTTTCCTTGCATAGTGGTGTGCTCATTGCAACCATGTGCCACAAAAACGAAAGGAAGTAGAGAGCTCCAACATTCCTCAAATTGAGGTCGCACTGAAAAGGAGCAAAGTATTCCTCTGCAGGTACAAAAGGCATGGGCAAAAAAGGTACGTCGAAGAACACGAAACGAGCGTTGTTTCCTTGCCCCCTCCCCATGCATAAAACCACAATGAAGGGGAGGGCCAACCGAAACGGTAAAGTTGATCCTCGCTCGTGGAAAGGAGGGGTCATGTCCCTCCCACAGTCGTGCCTGACACATGCAAGGGCGAGAGAAAGAGGGGGAGGGGATCCGTGGAGGAAGGATAGAAAAGGGTGGTCGTTGTTTGTTCGAGCCCTCATAGCGAAACAAACAAAAAACAAGCAAAAAAAGGTAGAAGAGTGCTTCATAATTAACACATGGCATTGCCAACTCACCACTTTCGTTGTGCAGGTAGAACAGTGAAGCCAAACTCTTGCGGTGGCTGAGTGTCTCTCGGCGGTAGCCTGTCAGAATCGCCGGGTTGTCCTGCATCCACGCAGGCAGCTCCGCCCACGTGCACAGAGGACCCAGATCGAATGGGCTCTTGGATTCGGGCAAAGACGCCCCATCATCGCAGCCCTTTTCGCTGTCCCGGTTCTCATCTTGTTGTTGACTGCGCCGATGGTGTCGATGATGATGCTCCGATGTGTTTTCCTTGGTGGTGGGCGTCAAAGAAAATATCTGAATCGGCTCCTTTGGACAGTGACCATCATCTTCCCTGCGCTCCTCGGGTTTCTCGTTAATGTAACTGTCGGATCGGAACAGGTATGGATCCTTGCGATCATGAAAAGAATCCAGGCTCGCTTTACTTGTCTGGTCGGCGCTCGTGTCCTTCTCAAGCACACTGCCGGCGAGGGTGGTCTTGCTGTCCTCTCCGTGTGAAATAGTGGTGACCTGGGTAAGACCGTGTGCTGTGGTTTTGGAATGGGCTGTGGAGGTTGTGGAGACAACCGACGCCGATCGGTTGAGGTTGCTGTTAATGCTGTAGTTGTTGTTCATGGTTGATTTCCTATTCCAAAGATTGGCGTTGGAGGATAAGTACTTTTGTTTTGTTGCACAGATGAGAGACCAGAGAGAAAAAAAGGCGCAACCCAGATTATCGAGTGGGGCGAGATAGGACTTAGAGTGGCCAAAATAATGATGCGGATAGTATTCGGTGGGAAAACAGAAAGAAAGTGCGGCGGCAAATATGAAGGTACTCATGAGTAAGAGACAACTCCCCACCTAATCCCACTACTCTAAGAAATATCTGATTGATGTCTGCCTATGACCCGCACTCAAGGAAGCACATGTGTTGGTATGCTTGTATGTATGTCCCACACATGCAGGTACCGCGAGTGGATACTTTCTGTTTTTTTCAAGAACCAAGCAAAGCAAGAGCAAGAGCAAGAGCAGGCATGAAAAAGCACATGGGAAGGAAGAAGTGCACGAGAGGACTGAGCAATTTTTTTTTTGAAATAGTCTTGGGAAAGAAAGGGATACATACTCTGCGGGTGATGAGCATGCACAAATAGCAACAAGTGGGTTGGGTTGTTCAGGGACAATGCGAGTGAGTGCGGATCGGCGAAAACAAGGGAAAGATGGAGAGAAGAGGATGGGCCTCCAAGGCACGGGTGACGGATTATCGTGGGGAGGTGGTTGTGTCAAAACTGGGGTGCAGACAAAACAACCGATTGCTCAGTGTGCGAGAGGAAGGGCAGGGGAGGGAAGAGGGGAGGAAGGGAAGAGAAGGGAGATGGTGGGAGTTGGTGGGAATGGTAGGATGGAAGGATGGACAATTGAGGAATGAGATTTTGAATGGAGAATGGGAAATGGAGAAGAGAGTTAAAAAAGGAACAAAATATCAACAACCAGGAACAGAGACAAAGGAACAGAAAAAAATGTTTCTGGTTGCCGGTGCCCACTGACGAATCAAAGACGACCTCTGTCACTCACTCTGACCCTCCACTGTCTCTCATTCGCCTTCACTCTCACTCTCACTCCACTGCTCACTCCCACTCTCACTCTCACTGCTCACTCCACAGTCCACACTCCACCTTCATACTACTCTTATCTCCACTGTTTCTCGTCTGTCCCCCGCTCAGACTCTTCATCTCTGTGCGATGGATGTATCGCGAGACATGGAAGGAAGGAAATCAGCGCAATCAACTCTAAATTGATCGCCGATGATATATTAAAACTAGTTGGGGAGGAGATGGGGCACGGGAAAGGGAAAGGACAGGAAAATGTGCAACACTATTTGGGGGTTGTCTTTTTTTTTTTTTTTTTTTTTTTTTTTTTTGGGGGGGGGTGGTCGCATGCCATGGATGTAATGGGCAGTATATGAAGATAGAGCACTCAAGAACATATGGAGGCTCGGTTCGTTTGTGCTATTAGTCAAAACTAACTGGTTATCCGGTCATCCAGGGCAACCTCCATTCGTTTCTCAAACGTGTGTTGGCACTTGGACAGAAGGACTAGTATTTTAATTGAAATCGGGTCGATCCATAATCTCAAGGAACGAAAATGGGGGCACTTACTTTTGCTGGAGATGGGGAGAAAAGGGCCGTCTGTGGTTTAGGGCAACCTGTTGATGGCTTCACGGATAGGATTGGTGAGGGATCGAGAAGAACCGACTACCAAATTGCGAGGAGTGATGAGTGAGTGGGATGAGACAAAGGCGCAAAGAAAAAAAAGCAATGGAAGAAAGAAGAGAAGGATGAAGAAGAAAACGAAGAAAGTGCAGCAAGTGAGGTGCATAAGGAAACCAGGACTGGATTAATCAAAGCCGCTTGCATTGGTAATAATTCAGTCGTCTGCTATTTATACCCATCATCTCGGTTTGCATAGGATGCACAGGATGGGATGACATGGATGTATGGGTATCTGCTGGGCATTTTTGTCTCTGAGTGTCTGTTACTCGTGAACCACTGGCTTGGCTGCTCGCCAAGTGTTTTTGTGCTGTTGGATTGTGTCATAGATGAATGTAGCCCTGTATGTCAATAACCTTCATTGTAATGTCGCAGGGAATCAGGGCTTTTGCAAGCGAAAAGAACAATTAGAACACACAACCCTACAGACCACAGACAAACAAAGCCTCTGAAGGCTGTGCCCAAGGGAATAGTTTGATATTTCAAAGGGGTGCTCATCGCGCTTTTTTATCTGACCCAACCTTGGTCTCCAGCCCCCTCTGCCCTCAAGCAACCAAACAAGATTGCCCACGACCAGGTAATGCCATAACGCTTTGTCTCGTCCCGAAACACGTATTTCAGGAACATTGACGCGTTGCGGTCATAATTAACACCATGCCTATGTTCCTGTATGCAGACACCCATGAAAACACTTGCAATGGCGGGAAGAGTTGAAAACAAACATACGCATTACTCCCCTCACTTCCCCCTCTTGAAAAATGACACATAATCTCATAATACGCATGAACAAAGACAAAAAAAAGGGCTCCAAGACACATTCGACTCTGGGCGGCACCGCGTTTGAGGTGAAGCACGTCGTGTCTCCTGGAAGGCACTCCTCCTTGTTCATCCTCCTCCACCCCTCCTTGATTCTGTTGAAAACATGTTGACGATGGATGGATGTGCTGCCTGACCGGGGTTGTGCTCACAATGGCACTAAACCAGAAGCCAAAGGGATGTGCCATATCTCCTACCCGAATAAAAAAAGAAAAAAAGGGCGATGGACGTCTTTGTGGCCTTTGTCTTCCTTTGTCCATTGCCACTCTACCACTTTCTCGAAGAAGGGCAGCCCTGTTTTTCTGTTATAAACCACAGCTATTTGTGACAATGGCCATTTTCTTTCTTTTTTCTCGTTTCTCGTTTTCTCGTTTCTTCGGTTGTTTTTTGAGCATACTTCCATTTTTCTTTCCTTTTCCTCCTGTTCTTTCTTTTCTTTTCTTTGTTTAGATATCAGCTCCATTAGAATACGGTGTATCCCTCTTGTTTCCATCTGCCTATCTGCCTATCTGTCAATCTCTCTCAATCTCTCTCTCTGTGCTCACCACACATAGCTTCCACCTTTCTTTCTTTTTTACGATCTCCCATTCCTGTCGCCATATCGGTTCATGCCAACTAGCCTTCGATACTCCTTCTATCCTTTATTATCGCAATAACGACCGTCTTTCCCACTCTTCAATTCCTGTTCTTCACGATTACGACCCATCTTGTCTCTTTCTCTCTCTACTTCTCTCTCTCTCTTCTCTTGACGAAACCAAAGTAACGACCTTTTGTTCCATTTCATATTTAGCATCTAGCATCTAGCATAGCACACATCGCAACCACACAGACGTACAAGCATAACATAACACACAAAAAAAAATTAATTCCGAGAATGCCGCATCATACATCACAGCCTTCATTCCTGTTTGCAGCCCTTCCAGCCTCCACGTCGACCATGGGTGACCTGATGGGAGGAAGGAAGCACAGCATCGGAAGTATCAGCTCTGGCTCGGTCTCAGGACAGCGTTCTTTTTACAACCTACATCGCGAGAGCAACAAGAGCAACGTCGACTTGCTCCGGTTCCCTCCCATTCATGCACACCAGCCCCATCAGCCACACCACCATCACCACCACCAAATTTACCAACACCAGCACCTCTATTCGACTGCTGCTCTGAACAGGAGCTCTTCCACGCTGCTGTCGTCGCCCTCGCCGTCGTCGTCGTCGTCGTCGTCATCGTTTTCGGGTAGCAGTATCTACAGTTCCAAGTCGGCTGCCAACTCGTCCCTTAGTCTGGCGTCGTCGCAATTTTCGCAGTTTTCGCAGTTTTCTCAGTTTTCGGTCGAACCTATTCAACACGCGATCGGATCTGTGCCTGCTCCAAGAGCTTCTTCCTCGTCGTCTTCTTCACTTTCTTCTTCTTCCTCTTCTGCTTCTTGCGTGTCTTTGAACTCCCTCCATTCTTTGGCTTCTTCTTCCTCCTCTTCTTCTTCCACTTCTTCTGATCTCGCCAACGCTAAAGCACCCATCAACATTGCTGCAGTCACAGCAACTTCTACTGTGCGTCCAGTTCTCTCGTCGTCGGTCTCTCTTGCTTCCTTCACTTCTCCACGAATCAAGTCGTCGAAATATTCTCCTTATATCTCCTCTTCTTCTGGACATTCTTTACCTCCTTCCTGCACTTCTTCCGCCGCAGACCTCTCTTCTCCTACTACGGCAACCATTAACACAACTGTCCATCGGTCTTCTTCTTCTTCTTCTTTGCCATCCTCCTGTCCTCTGCTCCTACCCTCCGCTGCGGCTTCTCTTTGCACCCACAACCTCCTTCCTCACAAGCGCATCCCCAACGCCATTTCCCCTCTGGACACAAAGACCCTAGCGGCGCTTCCCGACACACCAACCTCCTCCTCTTCCTCCCCTAGATCTCGTCCCTGTCTCAGCATGACCTCGTCCTCTCCCAGTTCGGCTGGCCTTTCACCAATCGGAGCCACCTTCTCTGAGGTCTCCACTCCAAGCTCCTCCCCCGCCACACCCACTTTCCACTCTCGCCCCTTTGCGTCCATGGCCATCACGGAACTGGTCATTTCTGAGTCGCAATATGTTGGCACAATTAAGGTACGTATCATCCTCATTTCTTTGCATCCAGAATGCTACAAGAGCTGAGTGATCTCACACGCTTCCTTAACGTACGTCTTTTCAGCGTGTGGCAAATGCTTTGTGTAAGGCTGCAGAGCATGCTGTCGCCGCTGGCCGAAAGGACAGTGTGACTCTTCGAACTTTGACTGACCGCTGGACCGACATCTTGCGCATGCATGTCAAATTCCACGATGTAAGTACTACGTCTACTACGTCTACTATGCTTATTTGTTTTTTTGTTATGTTCGCCACCAGGGGTCAAAGAATACTTGTTTTGCGCAGGGAACCATCTTCTACTCGTTGCTCTTTTTTTTTTTTTTTTTTTTTTTTTTTTTTTTTGAGCACCTCATTGCCAGAAAACAATGGAAGCTGTTTACATGTTTTTGCTTCGCATTGTCCCAGAAGAAAAGACACACAAAACAAAAGAGCTTTGTGCTTTGAGTGTGAGCTCCAGACCGGAACCCGGTTCCTTTGAAGAGCTAAATAACAAAACAACAAAAAACAAAAAACAATTCAAAGTATGGTGGGGTGTCCATGTACGGTGCTGTATGGTGCTCATTTCTTCATGGCCTCCCCCTTGCATTTGTCTCCAAGCTGGAGCTATCACATACAGTGAATGAGCGACTCCTTAAATTTTTTTCTTTTTTTTCTTTCCTTTCCTTTCCTTTCCTTTCCTTTTCATGTGTGCTGCTTCATACTGCCATCCTACGATGCCCAATGCTTTCTTTGGAATCATTCGTCATTTGGTGTCTTTTTTTTTTTTTTTTTTTTTTTTTTTTTTTTTTTTGGTTTGTTTAAACCAGGACCAATGACCCCAACGGATTTCATGTCAAGTCGAACGGATGGCACAGGAATATGTGATGCACGCACACACTCCCTTCCAATAATTGCTGTATGAATGCAACTAACATTCTCCCTTTTTCTATCTACTTTTTTATACTTGACACATGACTACATAGGATGTGGTCGCAGTCAACGAGGACCTCCGTGAGACTGCCGGTCTAATCAACAGTCTGGTATGTGAACGTTTCCTTCTGTGATTTTTGTTGTGATAGTTCTCTTTGGCGCCATGGCTCCATGTTGGTGGTGCGCGGAAAGTACAAGCCCGTCTCACGTTCGTGTCCATTTACCTTTCGCAAACCGATGATCTGACTCCCTTGCGGCTTTATTAACTCGCTGCATAGTTGGTGACCCTTGAGCCTATCTTGATCGACCATGGCAGAGACCTCTCCGGTGCGCTCAAGAAATTGATCCGTCGCGATCAGGTAAAAAAAAAAAAAAAAAAAAAAAAACAATACTCACCTCGCACTTGCAAGATACTTCCATGAGCAAAGAAAACAACAACCTTTCATTTCTCCTTTGTTCGGTGTGCCTGCTTGCTTACATTTCATTTCGCTCTTGGACTTGTTCCTCGTAAATAGAACTCGGAGCACACGTTTGCCGAGTGGGAATCGGCACTCCGCCAGCCATTCGAGCACTTGGCAATGTATGATGAGTGGCTCCAGGTAAGATATTCCTACATGTCATGCATGGCTCCGTCTTCTTATTGCGTTTTCTTTCTGCCGATTCAGAAATCATACGAGCAAAGTTTGGCGTAAACCAAAATGAATACAAAACTAACCCTCATTTCCATCCTCCGTCTGTCTTTTTTCGTCTTTGCTTTCCCGCCTTTTTGCCTTTTGCTCCCTTGCTTGTCCCTGTACTAGCGTATCGATCCTCAATCCAAGTTCTCAAAAGAGTATCGCTCCCACATCAGCGGATTGACCTACAAGATCAAGATGGTTACCGAAGCCAATCAGCATCCCCGTAATATGCTGAGGAGACTGAGCACGATCGCCAAAGGCGTCATCAAGCGCCGGTCCTCGGTCCAGATCCTCTCGCTGCCTGCGCCCGAGACCCCCACCACCCCCACGACTCCAAACTCGTACGCCACGACCGAAACCTTCACGGCAACGGCGATGAGCCCCAAGGAGATGCAATCGGCAATCACAGTGTCGCCGTTGTCTTCTACCTCGCCCTGCCTGCCACCGCTGCCTCAGACTGTCGAGAATCTGGTGATCGCCGAAGAGACCTTTTCTCAGATCGAGTCTTTCACGACGGGTCAGCAGCAGGCAGAGGTCTGTCCTTTTGATGAACCCTCACACAAGGAGGCAAAAGAAATACTGAACGAAGATACATCCTCCGTTCTGGAGAAGCAGTTGCCCCCAACCCCATCTGGCACGCTTCCAGCGAACAAGGAGCTAAAGCACCGCTCCTCTGCAGTCTCAGAGCTGAGCAGTACTGGCTCTCTAACCATGACCTCTTCCTCCTCGGCCTCGATCCACTCCACAGCCGACACTTTGTTGGTCCGCCACACGTCCCTGGCTCGTCAACAGTTCCTCAAGGAGCGTGATGCCCGCAAGGCCACTCTGCGCGTAGGCACCCACGAGCTGATCCAGGCCAAGGCCGAGAGTCTGCAATCTCCCACATTCAGGCCGCGCCTCTCGGTTGAAACCATGCGTGTGCTCGTGCACCCTCGCGATTCGGAGAAGAAGCCACCGGTCAAGTCGTTGATCAGCTTCTGGGAGCAGGTCTCGGACCCTCTCGAGGCTTAAAGCGACGCTTAGACTCTTGCTGCTGCTGTTTTTTTCTGTTTTTGTATTGCTTTACTATACCCTCCTTCTCCTTCCGCCTTTCTCAAGGCTTTCAATAATAATTACGATCCCCACCTCCTAATTCCCTAATACCCCTACTTCACAAACGTCACTCGTCCCCAGGCTAGGTTCCTCATTTCGCTTAGATACTATCGACTTTTGACAAATATAATCCCTTCGCCCCCCTTTTGTGTGTTCTATCGCGTTGTGTGTTTATTAAGTACTAACTAAATATCATCTTTTTTTGGGGAGGTCCTCGATTACAAAGATTTCTTCTCGACCTCGTCCAGAGGAGTGCCAGTAGGCAGGGGGATCAGACGGGAAGTGGTCTTTTTGTAAAGCTTGTAGGCAGGGTATTTTTGCGAGGCCATGTGCTCTGTCAAAGTCGTCGAGATCTGGAAAAGCAGTGTTAACGCCACAACGCCAACAATCGAAGGGTTGATCCATGCAACATGCGTAGGGTATGCAGCAGCGACCGAGAACAGGTAGACGGACCTAATTATTTTCAAACAAACAAAACAAAGGAACACAGAAATTTTAAAACCATTGACCGTAATCGCCTTCCGTATGTGATAATTTGCATGCGAATAGCACCAGGTCTTGATTTTTACCACCAGATCGTCATCTCTCCGAAAAAGTTGGGGTGGCGTGAGTACTTGAACAGTCCCTGGGTCAGGAATCCACGCTTGTTGTCGCCAGTCAGAGTCTCCTTGTCGGCGATCGCCTTCTTCTTGCCCTCCTGGAATACCCACTGCTGCTCATCTGCCATAGTCTCGAGCGCCAATCCGGCCACGAAGCCCACCACCGCTAACAGGTCAATCCAGTTCAGAGGTGTCACGGTCGCCAGGGTCGCTCTCCAGGCAGTGTACACGGGTGCTGTCATCGCGACCAAAAGCAGGTTTTGGAACAGGCAGATGAAGAAGATGTTGAAGAGGAGCCACAGTCCTGTAGGGATTCGCTCGGCCAGGTAGGGCCAGCGGTAGTCCTCGCTGTCAAAGCCGTATCCGCCCTTGCGCGCAAAGTTGTAGGTCAAACGGACGCCCCAGATAAGGATCAAGGCGGTGGCGATGTAGACGCGGGGCACGTAGACGAAGGGAGTGTCCTTGGGCCAGTAGAGCATGTCGCGGATGGAAAAGTGGATGGCGTACAGGACAGGCAAAATGGACCAGAGTTTGTCGACCTAAACGTAAGCATATTGATGGGTAAGTATGGAGAAAAATAGACGCTTGCCTACGGTCAACGACAACGCAGGGTCTTTCTCATTAGTAAAGTACCCATGAGTGGTTTCCAGTGGCCATGCTCTGGAACCAGCAGGCGAATGCGAATCCGAGACCAGCACGAATGGCAGAGATGAGGGGGTCGGAGGAGGCATGGAAGACGACGAGGTCGTAAATAATAGTGGAATTGTCAGAGTTGGGAAGTGTCAGATTCTCCCAGAAGATGGTGAGCAGGTCACCAAAGGACTCCCATGACATGAGCCGGGCCAGCTTGTCTACAGCGTCGGCCATTTATGAACAGAGGGTACGGATGGAAAGGAGGGGAGGAAGTGGCGTGGAGAGGAGAGGAGAGGGGAAGGTGGAGCGGATGGAGAGAAGAGAAAAGAAGTGTTTTTCTGACTAGCAGCTCTGGAAAGCAATTCCGTGGCATCAAATAGGGTTCAACCAATGACGAGGGACCAAAAGTTGGACAGCGCAGACAGACTGAGCACGCGCATCCAAGAGCAGTGGCGTGTTGGTGGGAAAAAAGAGCAGACGATCGAAGGCTCGCCTTCCTGAATCTCAGTCATAATGCAGAGGATGTGGAGGTGGACGGCTTCCCTGCGCTCGAGGCTTGTAACAGTGGAGATGCAGCGACCATCGATGGTTTGATTGGCAATAAAAAATGAGAAAGAGTCGATCTCCTCCTTCGTTGACAACTTCACAATCGTCCTCATCGAAAACAAAGAACAGCACTTGATGCACAGTGACGAATACATGAACAATGCACTGGACACCGAAACTGGGTTTATTCGTTCGCGTGCATTCATTCACTTTGGATAATTGGAGAATGACCATCAGCAAATGGTTGAGGAGACAAATACAAGTGGTAGGGGGAGCGCTGGGTATAAGAACCTTGGGAAATTGACCTGCTTTGTGCAAGCCGGTTCAGATGTCTTAGCTGTTAGAGCGTCTGCTTAGCATGCATACCCTCTCAGGTTCAAATCTCGATCTGAGCCCAAAGTTCTCGCCAAGTGAATTTCAAAACTCGAAATTCCGAGTTCACAAGAAGAATATCTTGTGAACTCTCGCTAGAAATGGCAGGACAAACCTAGTCTGACTAAAGATGGCAGAGGCCCCAATGTGTAAGTGAGCTACGTCATCGTCACAATGGAGTTCGTGGAGCTGTTCCACGCACCTCTCATAGCAGCAAAACGGCAGGAAACACCAGTGTCCTTCACAGGATTGGGTCATATCACCGAGTTCCTACTTTGATTTTTTTTTGTATTCTGCACAACCTTCCTGAATATCGCGTAAGGGTGATATTAGTGCGGTCTGATCAGCAAGCTCCAACGCAACGACCATTTCTCCGTTGGTGGCCATAAATTTCTTTTGGTGGCGTTGTTTGAAAGAAGACTCAAAATTAAAGCCCCAACGTCATACTCGACCCGATTTTGATCGGCATCACTCAAATCACGCCCATCGAAAACAACTACATGGACGCTGGCTAGGACAGTGATTATGCATTAGCAACCAGAGTCTGATTCGAAGGTTTGCATCCATTCTCCAGCGTTGCATTTACCCAAGGTCCATCCCCGCACAATGTTCATGGTCAATTTTAGTGGCAAACGCAGCACAAAAGTCGAGCGATCTCAAAGGAAATGGGGCAAACCGTCGCTGTTCGAAGCAGAAATGCAGCGCCTCGATTAGAAAAAAAAAAGAAACGGAAGGAAAAAAGGCTAAAGATGCTAGAGGGTTCACTGGGGTTACCCAGCGCCCTAGTTAGCTGGTTGGTTGGTTCGATTGGTACTTTGGTAAAAAGATCAGATCATTGTTAACCTCCGACAAAACAATCGGCATCGCCTACATCGCGGGAGCCAAAATCAAGAGTAGCCGCTAATCAAGAGGCACAAGGCGATGGAGAACACCTCAAAAGAGTTCACTCGTTTATAGCTTGGAGCACCGTTTGCCAAACCTCTTCTGCGCCAGTGATCCTTAAAGAGTAGTCAAAACTTTTCCACCATGTCATCACCACTATATCTACATAGAAAGTGAAGAAACCTGTCTTGCAGCCAAAGCATCAAATTCGCCATTACCAAAACACCCGAAAGGCCACAACCCATCAAGCACGAATAAAGTAGACTTTTCTCTGCAAGCAGAATAGTTGTATAAATGGCCGCAGACGATTTGCCCACAAAAGAAACACAAAATACTCTTTCCTTTCCACTACTTATGCACCTTTGCTCAATTTCTCATTGGTCATAAAAACTAGTCCTCTTCAGTATCAATGCCATTGCCATCTCGTTTTCATTTCTTCGGTACATCCAAACATCGGGCACCCAAGCTTCTGCCCTTCGACCGTTTCGAACGCGGAATAGCAACCACATCAGTCCGCTACCATCTTCACCGTTGCCTTCAACATGGCGTATCTGACGCCACCTCGAAAATAGGCTGCTACCTACGCCCTGACGGCTCACCAGTCGTGTTTGACATTCCCCAATCATACCCGTCATTCATCTTTGAAGCCGAGTTTTTCGCGGCCGAAAGAGCCATTACGGATCTTGCTCAACCAGACGCTTATTTTCATCTTTTTTGCGACAGCACGAGTGTTTGCCACGCCCTGAAGACGCGAACTTGCAGGAACCTCTTCATCGATAATCGCCTTCGACAACTTCTCCGCTGGTGTGATGAACGTAACGTGCATGTTGAACCATGGTGGATTCCTAGTGGCATCAACCCTGCTGACGGACCAACCCGAGGGGAGCCCCCTGGACCCTGGTTTAGCTGCAGACGCGACAACTATTCTTCTCGTGACCATAGTGAACTATTGTGTTTTTTTCCCTCTCGTTCTCTAGTTGTGGAAATATAAATATTTCACTAAGCAGCCCTTAATTGAGGTGGGTCCATGGTCCTTTTTCAAAGTTGCCACCATTCACCTCTTTTTTTTTTTTTTTTCTGCTTTCCACATTTCTCCCATCACACCGAACTCTCCCACTCAAATTCCCCGTTGCCTCTGGTTCAAGGTCTAAATCAACCATGTCGTCTACTCGAGCAACTTACCCCGCCAACAACCGCCAGATTCCTGAGCATCTGCGCGTCGATGGAACCAGCACCGTCTACTGCTACGGATGCAACCAGAACAAGCCTCGCGTTGCATTCAGCGAGTCACAGCTGAAAAAGGCTTCCACCCGCAACCCAACCAAAGCTCACCACATTTTGTGCAAGAACTGTAGGTGTTACGAAATGGGAATATGTCATGTCATGTCTTGTCCTGTCCTTTTTGCGGCTCATTATGATGCGAACGCGACATTCGTGCGCGTGCCTGGAGGCACAAAAAGGCGCATGGAGTAACACATTTCATGTATTTCATTGAAAATAGGCACCCCAACCCAGAACACGTCGTTGAAGTGTGTCCGTTGCAACAAAGCAAAGCCCACGGAGGCCTACTCCAAGGTCAGTTAATATCTGTGATTATCTTTATCTTAAACTCAAAGTCTTTTTTTTTTTTTTATGGAACAGAACCTTGCACACCATGCCCTGGACACCCACAACTCACTTCCACGAAATATCTTATGTTGGAAACAGACTCAGCGGAAGCTTCAGGAGCGTGCAACCTGCATCGAGTGCCGCAAATACATCGACAATGACGATTCGGAGGACGACTTTGATATCGAAGAGGACCCCGACTACTACCACGGCAACATCCAAGATGTTCTGTGAACGACAAACAGGACAGGGGCGGCCGATGTTGTCCTAGGCGATACCGTGCCTACATATCTGTTTTTATGGCACCAGGTATTTGTTTTCTGTCGCTAGACTTCGGGAAACGTCACCATCTTTGCTTTTTTTTCAAACCTCTCCTTTGCTCCAAAAAAATCGAGGTCTCCTTCTCCCACAAACAAACCCTCTCGCTTTTTCCATATCCATTTGGTTTCATCGCTTGTACACTAAACAACATATTGCAATCAGCAGCGCGTCTTCTCACCTTTGTTGAACCAAAAAAAAAAAAAAGAAAAGGACATGTTGCTTTCACGCAAGCGAGCAGAGCAGAGTGGGTGAGACAGGTGTTCAAAAGCCATTGATTGTTTTTATCATGTGACAAATTCTTGCGCTGAGCCACTCCGCCCTCTTTTTGACTTTTCTGTCTCTGTCGCCGTTCTTTTTTTTTTTTTTGTTCTGTCTGATTCGACCAGCCCCCCACATCGAAACGACCTTTCCGAAGTCTCTTTCAGCTTTTGCATTTCCACATCAGCCATGGCCTCTAACAGCATCAAGATTTTCGCCGGCAACTCCCATGTCGAGTTGGCCAAGCTGGTTGCTCGGTAAGGAGAGATTTGTGACTCTTTTGAATTCGGAAATGCACACACATTGGGCGTGTTATTTTTGGGTCTTGAAAGATGGAGAAACTTTGAGCTTCATGCAAAAAAGTGAGTCATCCGCAAAACGCTGGTCTGATCAGCCTCTACCACTGAACAAATGCTACTCTTGATGGACCACGCACTACCCTGTGGAACTGGTACAACGGTTACAGGGAATCTTGAGGGGTTTTTTTTTGATTCTTCATTCCCAACGCTCCTTGCCATGCAGTCAGACCCAAGGAGCAGGGCAGCTCTTTCGACATACACACAACCGTTTTTAATCTCGCAAGATATGCATGGCGATGCAACGTTTTCTTTTTTGAGAGATGTGTGCGTTCTGTCCTCGGTTGTGGATGCGTCCTGTTTTGCCTCTGATGTTGGTGTTGGCGTCGAGTTGAGTTGCTCTTCCTCATCGGGGTGTTCCGATGCTCCTCCGCTTTCCTTTTTCTTGCGTCTGTCCACCTCGGGGTTTAAGATTGCTCAAGGACCAAAAAAGAGAAAGGAAAAACAACAAAGGGATCCATCCAACTCAATTTTACTTACACGGATACACTCTTCGTCATCACCATTAGCCGTCTCGGAACCGAGCTCTCCAAGGTCGTTGTCCTCAAGTACTCCAACCAGGAGACCTCGGTCACCATCGGAGAGTCTGTCCGTGACGAGGATGTCTTCATTATCCAGTCCGGATGCGGCGAGATCAACGACAACCTCATGGAGCTCTTGATCATGATCAATGCCTGCAAGACTGCCTCGGCCCGCCGCATCACTGCCATCATTCCTTGCTTCCCCTATGCTCGCCAGGACAAGAAGGACAAGTCGCGCGCCCCCATCACTGCCAAGCTGATCGCCAACATGCTCACCGTTGCTGGTGCCAACCACGTTATTACCATGGATCTCCACGCCTCCCAGATCCAAGGATTCTTCAACGTCCCTGTCGACAACTTGTATGCTGAGCCTAGCACTCTCAAGTACATTGCCGAGCAGATCCCCGACTACAAGAACGGTGTCATTGTCTCGCCCGATGCTGGTGGAGCTAAGCGGTATGTTCACATCAACAAATTTTCGCATGAGTCGACTGACACAACGCTTTCTGTTCACGGAAAGAGCATGTTTCCAATCATACGTCATGGCCTTGACCACGTTTTTGATTTCATGTTTTACTAACAATCCCTATGTTTTCCTTGTCGGTACGTACCATAGTGCTACTTCGATTGCTGATCGCCTGGACCTGGACTTTGCTTTGATCCACAAGGAGCGCAAGAAGGCTAACGAGGTCTCACGCATGGTGCTGGTTGGAGATGTCAAGGGAAAGATTGCCATTTTGGTCGATGACATGGCCGATACTTGTGGAACTCTTGGATTGGCAGCCAAGACCTTGGCCGAGAACGGTGCTTTGAAGGTGTACGCCATTGTCACACACGGTATCCTGTGCGGCAAGGCCGTCCAGGTTATCAACGACAGTGTTTTGACCAAGGTCGTTGTCACCAACACTGTCCCCCACGACGACAAGAAGAAGATCTGCCCCAAGCTGGACACCATTGATATCTCTGGAACCCTTGCTGAGGCCATCCGCCGTACACACAACGGCGAGTCTGTCAGTTTCTTGTTCTCGCATGCCGTGTAAATTTCTGTCTCTAGTTTTCTGTTAGTTTTTTCTTTATTATTCATATCTCTCTTCGCATTTTGACACAATACTTCCCCACTCCCCCACAGCCAACCTTGTTCTCATCCACCACATCCATTCACAACAAGTCATTAAAACATTGCCCTCGAATACTTCGAGGCTGTCGCTATTTTATCGATTGTGCCAATGGGTGTGTGATACGATGGTGTGGGTTGGGCATAAAGACTTTTTGTCCACCCCTTTTGTGCTTCCAATTCCCCTCAAATCGAAAATCACACTGAGACCTGGTCTCGCTTTTTTTTTTTTTCTTTCAATTTTTCATCTCATCACCCATCCGCCTTCATCCTCCCCTGGTAATCTGCTTTGACCACCATCGAATCGGGTCAAAACATTTTCATCGCCAGGCAAACAAATACTCGTATCCAAAGTGGCACACCTCGTAGCACCTTCTACCTCCAGTCGTCAGGACCAGGAATTGCCTACCATCAGCAATCGGCCAGACATCGTCCAGAGTACTCCTCAGTATCAGCTCAAAGTCGAATACCAGGACGACATCAGCTCAGAGTCAGAGTCAAACTATACTGTGTCTGACAACGAGCCTGAGGAGCGAGAAGAAACTGTCGCAGCGCCAGACTTTGGAGACACTCCACACGTAACCTCGGAAGCCGTTCAAGCCTCCAAGGAAGACGATCTCGAAGGAAACACTCAAGTCCCGGAGGCGTCGTCATTGTTGTCCAATCTTCGTCTTCGCAAGCCTGTGTATACCTCGGACGAAGAGGATCACGATTATTGGGAGGGCGACCATCATCGAGAGTTGAACCACCTTTCGCTGACGAGTCTCCACGGTGAGGATAGCATGTTCAAGCGTCAGGACAGGGGTCCAGTGATCCCATTCCATGTCGATGGCGATGACAAGTACGAGAAGTTACCGCTTGGTGGCCGCACACAGGTAAGGAGGAGGGACACGAAGGATACACAACCATGATAAGCGCTGTTATGGACGTGAAACAAGTTGGTGTTTTTGACACTCCCACTGCTCTTTCTCCTTGATGCTATAATAGGGTCGTCGATGGTTCCGTGTGAGGTACGCTGTGATTGCCCTAGGACTCATCACTCTGGGCTACCTGACATTATCGCCATCAAGCAAGGATCAGAAATGGCCCCTCAAAGGTAAAAGAGCACCCCCGTGGAATCAATTAAACTAAAGAAAAATGCTGGACTAACTGAGGAATTTTATCAATCTTTACTTTTTTTTATATATATATATCTAGGCGCATCAAGTGGAAGGAAAAAGTGGTCGGGAACCATCACCAACCCAGCGATCTGGGAGGAGCGCAAAGAGAAGGTCAAAGAGGCGTTCCAGAACTCGTGGGTGGCCTACAAGCGGGACGCATGGGGTAAGGACGAGTACCACCCGATCAGCCAGAAGGGAAGCAACATGTTGCAAAACGGCGAGGGCTTTGGGTTCACGATTGTAGATTCATTGGACACGATGCTCTTGATGGGTCTGGAGGACGAGTTCCAGGAGGCTCGCTTATGGGTCCGGGACCATCTCAACTTTGATCAGGAGGCAGAAGTCAACCTGTTCGAGACCACGATCCGTGTCCTTGGAGGATTGCTCGCAGCCTATGATCAGTCGGGCCAAGACAAAGTGTTCCTGAAGAAGGCAGTGGATCTGGCGGATCGACTCATGGGAGCGTTCGACACCAAGAGCGGGATTCCTTATGCGAGTGTTCATCTTGGCAAAAGCCGTGGTGTTCCAGGCCATGTGGGCGGACTCAGCTCGACTTCGGAAGTGTCGACCCTCCAGCTCGAGTTCAAATACCTGTCGTTCCTGACAGGCGACGACAAGTACTGGAAGGTAGCCGAGAATGTGATGTTCAAGATGAGGGAGATGGATGACTTGGATGGATTGGTACCGATTTACATCAGTCCGACACTGGGGGAATACCACGGTGGAGAGATCCGTCTTGGATCGCGCGGCGACAGCTACTATGGTATGAATGTCCACAAGCAGTATTCACTTTTGTCACTCGCGATTCATCCAACTGAAATCTAACATTTTTGAACTGCCAATAGAGTACTTGATCAAGCAGTATCTCCAGACAGGCAAGAAGGAGTCAGTGTACAAGAAGATGTACGACCGAACAATCGCTGGTGTCAAGAAGCACTTGCTTAGCAGGACAGTACCTCGGAACCTACTGTTTGTGGGAGAGATCTCACGGCACAGTCCAAAGATTCTCAGTCCCAAGATGGACCACCTTGTCTGTTTCCTTGGAGGCACTATGGCGCTGGCATCGACCGAAGGACATGCCTTGGATCCAACAGCCTTCCCGCGGGCCAATTTCTCCAAGCTGCAGGAAGAAGATTTCAAGATGGGTGAAGAGCTAACAGAGTCCTGTTATGAGATGTATCGCCAGACGGAGACTGGACTGGCGCCCGAGATCGTGTACTGGGTTGATAAACTGGAGCAGGTGGAACATAAGAATGAACCAGAATATTTTGCAGGTTCGGATTTCATCATCAACAATAGAGACGGCCATAACTGGCTTCGGCCCGAGACTGTAGAGAGCTTGTTCTATCTTTGGAGACTCACCAAGGACGAGATGTATCGGTAAGTCTACAACCCCTCATTTACAACAACATGCGTTTGTAATTTGAACTCGAAGTCTCACAGCCTTTCACTTGTCTTGTTTGTGTTCGCTTTTTAGTGAGTGGGGGTGGAAGATCTTTGAGGCAATCGAAAAGTACAGCAAAGTTAGCACTGGAGGATATAGTTCCATCCATGACATTCGCCGCAAGGACCACATTGAGTTTTCAGACAAGATGGAGACGTTTTTCTTGGCCGAGACACTCAAGTACTTGTACTTGCTCTTTGGGCCTGAGGAAGTTCTGCCTCTTGACCAGTACGTGTTCAACACGGAAGCGCATCCCTTGCCAGTGTTTACTCCGCCTGAGCGCTTTTTGGTCCGCAGCCAACATCTTGACGATGTCAAGAAGCCAGAGCGGGAAGCTGAAGTGCCTGCTGACAATCGCCAAGCGATGACGGAGAGTCTTCCTGATCCGTTTGAGGAACAAAAGGAAGCAGACGATGTTGACCAGGCTTTGGAGGACATTGTTGTGGATGAGGCAGACGACGAAGAGGCCTCAGAGGTGGAAGTCGAGTACGAGGAGCCAGATGGGGGAGCTGTTGGTGAAGGACTTGAGGCTGATTCGCGTCTGCAAGAGTCCGAAGAGCCGTTGCTCTGAGAGAAACTATTCAATTAGAAATGAATTTTTTTGTGAACTGTTCGTAATGAAAGTGGCATTTTTTTTTTTTTGGACTTTGATGTAAGGGGAAAACATGTCAGATTACATTATGACTAAATTAGTTTTTGCTTTGTTCTATACTACCAGCGCAGTTCGCCAGTGATGAGTCGGAGGAAAATATAGGCCACCGAGCCCACAAACCGGAACGCGGACAGGAACGCGACGGACCAGAGCACAAAGGCCAAGTAGGCCTTGGAGCGCTCCTCGTACGTGCCTGTGAGGTTTGAACCCGCGTAGGTCACGATGCTGACCAGCAGCCCATTGGAGGCACACCAGATCACGACCAGCCGTGTCCGGAATGCTTTGTAGTAGTCTTCTTGTTTAGTCTTGGCGTCGCGCTTGGCACCCTCGCCTTCAGGCGCGGTTTTGGAGGAAAGAGACGTCACCGCCTGCATGTAACTTTCGTTGATGTCCTTGTCCTCGGTCGGGACGGCGACCGTGACCTCCCCAGTGCCGGACTTGGCGTCGGAGGCCTTGACGGCGCCCAAGTCCATGTTGTCAATGCTGTCGCCCTTGGTGCCCCAGCTCACATCGTGTGTGTTGCAGAACGCGTACACGTTCAGGACATTTACGTAGCTGAAAGATAGAGATTGATCAGACAGGGTTGCTTCGTTAGTGCTTTCAGGCTATAAATGACATGGCAAGATCAGAAAAAGATATTTACCTTGGCATCATGCAGAGATACTGAACAAAACTTGTGACCATATGCCATGGCTCGAGGTAGAGTACACTTCCAAACAGATATAGTCCATAGGTTGAGGCGAGGGACAAGATCACGTTCCGGAAAGTCGAGTCGGTTAATATTGCGGTCACTGTGGTTGCACCGTTGGCGATCGCATGCGAAATGCCCAGGTATGTGAGCCAGATGGCACAGAAAGTCATGTAAAGCATCAGAAACGCGAAGAAGACCATGGCAGCGGTATACAACGTTTTGGAACCAGTGGGACGGTTGCCCATACTGAGGACAAAGACAATGATGACCAGGAATTCGTAAAAGTACTTGAGGATGATAAACAGGATTTTGGAAACGTCGTTGTGGCCAAAGGGGTTGTTTTCGGGAACGGTGAGTGAGTTGGCTAGGATATAGAAAGTCAGATAGATGTTTGCCTAGTCGGTTGTAAACAAGGCAATTGATGCTATGTTAGCACACTTTCGCAGGCAAGTTTAAAAAAAGTTGCAAGTATGAACAACTTACGATGGCGAACCAGCTGAAAATAATGTTCAAGAGATTATACAAGAACTGGAGATGGAAGAGCAGCTTCCTATGAATCACGCATGTTTACGCAAGGTTAGTATAGTTGCACTCCTGTCATCTATGACTCAAATGCAAAACTCAAAACCTAGTAAAGTACCTCCAGTAGGCGTGATCGCTCTTGTAGATCTTGCCAAAGTGTGCGATCGAGAACAAGGCGACAAAGAAGGTTCCGTTGAGCCAACGACGACGCTGACTGACCAGCTCTGGGACAGTGTCTGGCACATCTGTTGCAGCCCAAGCAGCCTTGACATAGCGCAGGGTCCAGGCGTAGTTGCGCTTCGCGACCAGCTCGAAGCACAGGATGCGATCCTCAGCCAGATACATGTTGGCGTCAAAGATACCTGAATCTGCAGATGGCTTTTCGCCCTTGAAGTAGCTGATAAGTGGACCCTCATTGGGTGTCTCTGGGGAGGTGAGGAGGGCTTTGTACCGGTAAGCCGAGAAAGCGCCAGGGAGCACCGAGATGTATCCAATGACCGACTCTAGTGGTTTATCCAGAATGTTGTTCTAAAATAATATCCATACCACGAATTAGGGTTGTTTTGTCGGAATAATATTCGTCCCTACGAAACAAAGATTAAAGTGCATGAGCGTGAGGGGTGTTACCATTTTATATTCAAAGTTTTGAGCGGCGACCAGTGGATTGAGTAAGTTTCTCGCGCCGGGGCCCTTAACGGGTTTGATCTCTCCACAGGCGCCCGCCACATTGGAGTTGAGATCAAACGCTTTCCAGAGCTGGTAGATCGAGGTGGGTCCCGGGCGGGTGCCAACGTCCAAAAGAACACAGACACGTGGGTCAATGACAGGTCCGAAGGCGTTGAAGAACCAGCGATGCGAGTTGAGTTTCTTGGCGTTCTTTTCCTTGAGACAGAACATCATCTGGACAGGGACATAGTCGCTGGTTCGGGATTCGACAATCTTCATGCCGGGATCGATAGTCACCTGCGTCGTGTACTAGATACATTATCCGAACATGTAAGCGGGTATCAGCACTGAGTAGTCGATAATGGCAAGAAATAGAGCCCTTGAACTCCCAATCAACGCCTTTTACCTCGTAGATATGTGCTTGGACAGGCTTTCCTTTGACTTCACGTTTGGCGACACCTTCTTGATAAACACCCATAGCGGCCAGGTAGTTGTACACTTTGTCGTTACACTTTTTGCGCCCATCCGCAACAATACAGACCACCACCTTTCCCCAGGAGCCTTCACCCCAGGTCTTGGAGTTGTTCCTGGAAGCCAAGTGGCGGATGTTCTTCATAATGCCATGCATTGTCTCTGCAAACAGATCAACTCCCTCCTATTTGGCCCAATGGAGGAAGTACAAAAAATGGGCGTTAATCCACATGCTCTATTCACAAAGAAGGGAAAGAAAAAAAAAGCCGCCTTTTCGCGCCATTTACGTTGTACATGGTCACGACGATAAAGAGTTCTGTCTCTCTGTTCCACATGGCTGGGCGCAATGTGTAGTTCTCGGCCTTGAATAGATCAGGGTCACAGGTGACAGCGGAATAGCGCATAAACTCCCACTCTTGTCCTTTTTGCTGAGTCTGTTTGTCGAGGTAGTGGCGTGGGACTGGACACTCGAGCACCAAGTTGCCGTCCTCGAGCTGGACAGTCTTTTTGGTTTTGTATCTACGCTCCTGGCGCTCTGGGGGCTCTCCGAGGACAGGTTGTGGGGGCGGTAAGATTGGCGAATCTGGAGGGGGCGGATTAAAATCTTCGAGCTGGACCGAGAAGATTTCTGGTTCAGGTTCAGGCTCCTCTTCTTTTTTGGGTGGAGGCTGGTGTGGGTAGTAGGAGTAGGCATTCTCGATGTCGAGGTCTGGGTTGCTGATGACGGATGCGCGAGACTTGCGAGAGATGGTGGAGTAGACAGACTGATGACGCTGGAGATTAGTTGGGTCGGTGATGAATGAAGAGTAGGAAGGAATTTCAAATGGGGAAGGAGATGCAGGTATGATCTGTTCAGAGAACGGTGAGTAAGGTGTCCGTGAGTACGCCTGTTGGCGAGCTTGGTATCGGTTCATGTGCGCTGATGTTTGGTGCGAGTGCATGGCGGAGGATGGAGGAGGTACATGCTGCCGAGGATGCAGGGATTGAAGTGGGTTGGGTGTGGAGATGGATGTTGAATGTGGAATGGCGTTGGCGACGAGGGAGGAGCTGTCCTCGACTTCTCGTTTTGCGCTCCTCTGGCGATGCATTCTCTGCATTCTTGTTCCTTTGTCAGGGTGGGAGGGTAGAAGAGTGGATGTTGGAGGAAGATGAGGAAACGACCAGGAAAGAGACGTTAGGAATGGAAATGAGAAATGGATGCAAAGAAGGAGAGAAGAGGAGTGATTGTCGCCACAAAGAGCTAAAAACAAACTAAACTGAAACAGAAAGAGTGGAGGAGGTGCCTAAAAAGTTATCTCGTTTTTTTTATTTTTATACGAGGCTGTTTGGTTATTTTGTGTGAATGGTTGAGGTGCCCACTTGAATTCTCTTCAGCCAGAGAGAAAGAGAGAAAGCAAGAGAGAAGCAAAAGAGAGAACAGAAGCAAGCAAGCCGGCCCACGATATCTAATGGCTCTCAATGGGTGAGAGCAGGAACTGAACAGCCATCGATGTGGAATCGTCCAACTCTCAGTCGCCACTAAATCCATGTGCTTATTCGGATTCCGCCCTTTTGGAGTGGCCACGAAAAGAAACTTAAATTATTTGGGTCACAGCCACAGAGTTATCTTTGCAGAGGGGTCCTGCACTATAGTCATGGAAAGGAACATGATCTCCTTCGGCAAAAGAACTGATGTATCTATAGAGCTATGTGGGCTTACGAAAGAAGGGTGATCAATAACCCACAGCACAGTTGCTAGGAGTTGACACTCTTCATACGCTTACTTTCGCTAGCAGCAGCACAGACTGCCAAGTCAGCTGACTTCAATCGTAGAGCGAAGATGGTCGCACAGACAAAAAGAGAGCGTATTTTTTCCTTCTGTTGCATTTCTGAGCAGTTTTTCATCCACACATCAACACAATTTGACCTCAGGAACAAGCAGGATTAAAGACCGGGAAAGCACATACTCACACATTCAAGCACAATGTCGTCGGCACCGAGCTGGAAATCATATTTCACCAATGTGCCACGACTCACAAAGGCACTCTCGACAGCCATGACGGCCATAACGTTCTTTGGCTTCGCATTGCGCTTAAGGGACATGGCCATTGTTCATCGGTACAAGGATGCAGAAGAGATGCCAGACATCTCAATAGAATCTGAAGCAACACTCATTCATCTACTCGCCATGGTGCCCATCTCGTAAGGAAAGCGCCATACAGGCGGGAACAGGCATGATCCAAGAGACACTACGAACCGATTGCTTGTGGAATCTAACCAGGTCTCTTCTGTCTCCTCGACTCTGGTCTTAGGTCGCCGTACCGGTTTTGGACATTCGCCACGGCAGCACTCTTCGAAAGGAGTATTATTCAGGCACGACACACAGAGCATCTTTGGAACAAATGCGTCAGGGACAGTCAGGAGATTTGATGAACCTCCAACAATAACACTTTATTTTTTTGTTCACTTGCTGTACCACAGTTCGCACTCAACACCTCGATATTACTCGGATGTGGAAAGTACCTGGAACGAGCATGGGGCTCGCGCGAATTCTTCAAGTTTGTGGCAATCACCAGCGTCGGCACCATGGTCGGTGTTTATATCACCTGCTTGCTCGAATACCTTGTGCGGCGAAACGAGGACATCTTGTAAGCCCAGTCTCCTTTGACTTACAGACTACGGGATAAGCATTGAGCTTTTTTTGCGTACAAAATTATATGGACATGGTGACCGCTGACTCCTTTTTTTCTTTTTTCTGCTTTTGGGGAAACCCTTGTTAGGTTCGATACTCAGGCGTACGGACTGACATGTGTGATATCTGGATTCCTGATTGGATTCAAACAGCTGGTTCCAGATCACTCGATCACACTCTGGAAAGTGGTGTCTGTTCGAGTCAAGGTAAATTTTTTGTCTGTTGCTTTTCACAATGGCAAATCTCAGTTACATACGATCACGGATACTGACAATTCTGTTCATGGGAGACAACTTATAGTCACTACCTTTACTCTTTGCCATGTGCATGATGATCCAAGGATTCATCTTCAGAAGTCAGTTGCAGCTTCTGATGGCCATTTATGGCCTCTTTACATCGTGGATCTACTCGCGGTTCTTCAGAGTCCAGGACGGCATTCGAGGAGACAGGAGTGAATCCTTTTCGTTCGCCTCGTTCTTCCCCGGACTTTTACAGTAAGTCGCTCTGGAAGCAAATCGGGGCTGCTTTTTCAAAAGAAGAGCAAGGATAATACTCGAATACATGGATTAGGCTTGAGATGATAATTGACCCTTTCAACTGGGTTTTTTTATGGACTAGAACCCCTGTCAAGCATATTTCAAACGCATTCTTCGGTATCCTTGTCAAGCTCAAGATTTGCACGCCAACTGGATTTGGCGGCAGCTTCCAGTACGATCTGGAGAACCCTCAAATGTCTGGCATGGGCCATACGTTTACTCAGCCAGGAAGCCTGCGTGCGGAAGCTGAGCGCAGAAGGTAATGAACGTGGACAGTCAGCGCTTTTTTGCAGTAGGGGTTTTTCTCTTTTGTCTTGACCTAACCTGCACCTATTTCCCCGCTTAGACAATTGGCACTGAAGGCACTGGACATGAGACTGCATGCTGCGATGGGTAACAGTGGCTCGGGGCAGGCTGGATCAGGACGACAGATGTTCTTTGGCGCCTCTGCATCGACCAAGGCAACATCTGTTTCACTTTTGTCTCTCTCTGCAGAGCCTTTGCCAGATTTTGACGAGGACGAAGTTCTGTTCGAGACAGATGCCTTGGACGTTAATGGCTCACTAGGCCGATCAAGGACAGCGAGTACAAGCGACCGCAAGGAGGCAAAGGACAAGGAATGAGAGATTTTCCTTGGTCAAAATGTAGAGAATTAGAGAACCACTATACCAATTTCCAATCAAAAAAACAAACAAGCTTTACCAATTGCCGACAGTTTTTTTTTTTTTTTTTTTTTTTTTTTTTGGCTATGCAACAACTTCCTTCAAAGGTTACTCGTCGTGTTAATTTAATTATCTCCGCAATATGTCGACAGTGTCATGGCTGCGCTTTTCAGTTGATCCTGTACAAACATCAAGTTTCGTTTTATTTTTTTGAGTTTTTGCCTGGCTTTTATCCTCCCATGTAATAAGCAAAAAAGTGTGGCGAGATGTATATGCGTGAATATTTTTTTTGGTTTGCTCTTCTGCTTCTTTTATGTGGGCACAAAGCCAGCGTCGCCCTGGAAGACCAAGTTCTGCAGCCAGTAGACCAAAATCTCGACCACCTTGAACCGTCCAGGCCCACCGTTCATGTCCGCATTCGCCACTTCCTGCAGTGCTTCAAAGGACAGGAACCGACCGTAGTTGAATCCAGCCTGGCCATTGTCCACCAAAAACACAGAGGTGATCACACCAAAGAGGTAGACGACAATCGTGTACATGGACACTAGGGTCACGTTAGCGATGACGTTCTTGTTCTCCTTCCTGTTCAGTACCTTGGTACTTGTCGAAGGACGACTCGGTGATGATGAGGTAGCAGCTCCTGGGTTCAACAAGTCAACAACCTCGGCAGGGGTCAACACACGAGAGGCTACATGTATATATAGAGAGGAAGATGTGTCAGCCACTTCTAATGACAAAATGGGACGTGTAGAGTTGACCCTGCACTTACGATGAATCTTGCGTCTCCGCGCCCGCTCTCGTTGCTGTCGGTTGCCCAGCAAGGCCGCTGGCCCAATGATGATGTCGCTCTCAAACCCGGCGCCAATTTGCTGTGTCAAGTCCTGTGTCTTGAACAAATCCTCGATCAGCTCAGCCTGGGTGCCTAACTCTTGGCTCAGAATATTCTCCTTGGCCTGAATATCGGGTGGCAGGTTGGGTGGCAGCGCAGTGTCAACATCGTCCGTACGGTGCTTCACAATGGCGTTGTAGCCGTCGACCGTCTGGGCCTCGTCCTTGGAGCCCGACGACTTTGTCGAAAGCGGGGCCTGGGTATATGGTTGGGACTCCTTGGTTTCGATAGTTGAGGGCTCTAAAATTGCACTATCCCTGAACCGTTGGCTCATGTCCCGCATGGATGATCGTTTCAACTTGTTAGAGAAGGAAGTGCTCTCCTGCAGCAGCCGCCTCGCTCCCTCGTGCACTTTTTTTTTTTTTTTTGAGATTTAACGAAAATGAGAACGTTAAGCTTGACATCAAAAAGAAATAACTAGAGTCATATCGAACAGGTTGATCGCATACCTGGGTTCCAATTGGCAAAGGATTCTGGAGAGTGCACGTTTTTGTCCTCAATGTCGTTCAAGTCAAATCCAGGACTGAACTTGGCATCTGCCGTCTCCAGTTCCGACATCAACGTCTATGTTACATATTAATACAAGACAACCCAATGTCAGCTCAAAGGGACAAAACCGTCAGTCGTCCAGTGCAAAAGCGTATTTGATGCTGATAACGTACCCTTCCTTGGACGCTTGTTGGGCTTTCAGGCTCTAGCTTGGCGGATGCTGCCAAGCCACCCAGGTTTTCGACTTCGCTCTTCAAAGATCCCGTAAGCTCGGTCAGTCTCATCTTTTCGTTGTTGACGAGTTCCAGCTGCCATGCCATGGTTTCGTTTTTCGTGATCTCTGCAGCAAGTCTTTCTCTCAACTCTTCCATGGTTTCTTGATCAGCATTGATCTACAGTAAGTACCACACGAAAAAGAAAAAAAATAAGCACATATCATCACAAGTCCGTGAGAATATGGACTAATTTCGACAGTTCCAAAAATAGTTCCTTACTCTTCGAGAGTCAGCCTCAATGGCGGTCAGTCGAACCATAGCATTGCTCAGTGCTTCTTCCTTGTTCCTTAATGACTCTTGCATGCGGCGGTTCTCCTCCTCCAACTCATCCCGCTGAATCTTTAACGCCGCAGCGCTGCTCTTTTGTGTCGAGCTTGTTTTCTCGCTCTTCTCTATTTGTTGTTCCAACTGTAGTACCAACGTGCCAGTTCGTTAGTATCGCGAGAACCCAAGTACATGAGTATTGAGTCGGAAACTAATTAGGGCCTCACCTCATGGATCTGTGACGTCTTGAACTGTTCGTTATTCTTCAATTCCGAGATCTCTCGGCGATAGGTCTTGAGGTCCTGCTTCAAATCCGTAATCTCCTGCTGGTTCTGCATGTCCTCCTGTACGTGTTGATTCGACCGTGCCTCGTATTCGAGCTGTTTGTCCTGTAGCTTCTTTTGCAGTCTCAGGTATTTGTTCTGTACAGACTCCATCTCGAGTTCTTTGTCCTCCTGTCAATCCCCAAAAAAAAAAAAAAAAAAAAGAAGAAAAAAGCTGTCAGCATATCCGTTATCAGTGCAAACAAAAGCACTTGTCCATGAGCCAAGCTTGTTTAAAACTCCTAATGTTTCACTTACATGCTCGTCTTCTGCATCAAGACCATACCCCACAAATTCCGTAGTAGAGCGATGTTCGCTCATCGAGTATGCATGCAACCTCCAATCCTTTGACCTCTCAGTGCTCATAAACGGACTCGACCTGGAGGAAGATGCACTCGAGTTTGTCCCGCGCGAATCACGCTGCATAAAGAAGAGAAGAGAAAGACGTTTGAAGATTAGTTTTGGGGGGGAGGGAGAAACGGGAGCAATTTTGTAACACAAGCAAGATATTTCTGTGCGTGTGTGTGTGCGAGCGAGCGTTGCGTGCCAATCTCTGGCGATATCAGTGGGGATATCCATTCGGATAGACAAATGTGCAACCATGCAAATGTTTGAAAGCCCTGAATATTGTCCGCCTTCCTCGTGTATTTGGGCTGCATCTCGCAAACAAATAAAAACGAGATGGTATCCTTTTTCTTCCCGTCTCCAATGGCCTCTTTGGTTTCTTTAGCTTTGTTGTCGTCGTGCTCCCAAAAAAAAACTTATCAACTTGCAGTTAGGCTCGAAAAAAAGCGTAACAAAAAAAAAAAAAAAAAAAAGAAAAAAAAAAAAAGAGTTACAATTTCTCGTATGCCAATACGGAGCAACTTGCTCAATATAGACATGGTGTCAGACCATTTCCCAACGCTTAGATTAGGGGAGGCAAGAAAAGGAAGGGAGGAAGGGGGACATGGTCGTCAATGAAGTATGACTTACGCCAGAGGACACATGGTGCTCATTATCATCCGAGTCTTCGGCAGAAGGTTCCTGGGGCACCATTCGTCGCGGGCGGAACTCTCTGGACTCGCTCAGCGAGATCTTTCGGATGCCTGGCCTTGGTCGGGCTAGAGTCTGCTGTGAACGGGAATGTGGTAATGTTGGCGACCTCGGTGAATGTGACGATCTGAGGATATGCCGTTGTTGTTCTTGATGTGTCCCTTCGTCGTCCTCGAGTCGCTCTTGCTCCTGGTATGTGTGTGTATAGGAGTCGTTGTACAGATTGTTGTTGTTGTTGATGTTGGTATTGTTGTTATTTTGTTCATGAAGATCGTTTTGGAATTCGTGGTACTGGTACTGAACATCGTTGCTGTACTCGTCCTGTGGGGGTTGAGTTTGTTGCAGGAGGTTGAGGAGATCGCCCAGATCCCGCTGGCTGACGACCGTTGAACCGACGCGGGCAACATAATCTGCCAGCTGTTCCCAGCTTTCGGTAGACAAGAGTGGGGTGCCTTGCTCCTTCTCGACTCGACGGAGCACGGTCTCCATCATATTTGCCATGATTCCCTGTTCAGTCTGGTCATACTCGGGCCAAATGTCGTTCAGGATATCAATAGCTGTCTTGGTGTGCTAACGATACGATAGTCAAGCAAGGAAAAAAGTTGTTAGTTCTTGTACAGCCCTATGAGACATGAAGTGAGGTGAGGTGAGACTCGCTTGGTGCCTGGAATGTTTACTGCAGTACCTTGAGTGTTTTCAGGTGCGACATTTGCTCTGAAGGAGGGGACCTGGCCGATTGAAGCATGGCCAGCCGATTGCGAATGTGTGGATGGTGAGTAGAATGTATGTGTATGTGTGCAGTCGGAGTGAATGTCCCAGTGAGAAAGTGATGGTATGGTGATGAGACAAGGTGGTGCCTAGCGATGGCTGTGGGTACTTGGTGGTGGTGCTATGAGATGGAGAGCGGTTCGATGGGGGGAAGTGAGGATGAACAGAACACACGGGTGGTTGGTTATGGTGTGTTTGTTGATCAAAGTATGACGATGGGACAATGGGAAACGAACAAGAAGAAAACAAAGAGAGAGAAATGTGAAAGAGGTTGAAAGCGTGTGCCAAACAGAAGGGCACAAAGGTTTGAAAGAAAAGAAAAGAAAACGAAAAGTGCTCTCTCTTTCACGGTCTTCTTTCAGTCCCAGAGAGGAGAACCTCACCATGGTGGAGCAGTTGGTTGGGTGTTCTGGAGCATGACAGGAACAGACAGGAACACGACAGACAGGAAGGACCATCTTTTTCTTCTCTTCTTTCCTTCCTCACGGAGACCTGAGAGCGCGCATATTTTCTTTTTTCTGTTTCCTTTCAACCCTTTTCTCTGCCTTCCTGGATGGATGCCATCATGTACATGTGTGTATGCATGTAGGATGATGTTCTCGAAGGCCCAGAAAAAGGTCCACCATATCATCCATCACTCTGTGGAGTTTCGACTAAACATGATCACCTTCACGACTAAACGAAGCATGATCATGGACTTCTTTACTTTCATCGCCCTCCTTCCCTCCCTCCCTCCCTCTTAATCCTTCACCCATGGCCTGTTGGCTTGTTCTGCTTCATGTCTGCAGCATAATCACAAAAAAAAAAAAAATTGGGGGCAACCATGTGCCTGTGCCATTGATCTGAGATGGCACGAAACCTTAAATCGGGCCATGCCCTTGGTGGTTGGTGATATCTGAGGGTTCTGTATTTTGTGTAGACCATCGTATGTTCTCACGTTTTTCAAAGTGTAAAATCATATGCCTTGAACGCATTCTTGAACGCCTGCGTGTCCTTGCGTTCTTCGTCCGACGTCTTGGCACAGCTCTTCCAGTCCGCTCTGCTGGGGTGCCCCATCGCAGTCGCAATCACCTTCCGTCCAAACTGCGCATCCACTTTGACACGGCCAGGCACTGGGCACACTAGGAGCTTGCCCGAGGGCAGCTCAACCTTGAAGAACGAGTCCTGAGGGTTGGAAGGGACATGGTCTTGCCACATACCTGGCTCGGTCACATTTCTGTCAATGATAAACAGCCCAATGTCCTTGCGAAACTGGTCCTCCACCGCTTGGACCTTGTCCTTGGGGATCGCCATCAACTGAGTATGTGCGTGCTGGAACTTGCCTCCCAAGCTCAACTCCCATGATACCATGACGGCGCCCTTGGATTCATAGAATCGACGAAGTCCATCCTTGTACTTTTTCAACTCGGACTCGAAATCGGACCGTGCCTCCGCCTCAATTGATCCAAAAGTAGGGTAGTGATTGATAGTAATCAGCAGAACGTGACCACCTCCTGGAACCAAGCTGGAAGGTGTCTCGGGCAGCTGACCCTTCGCCATGGTCATGTAGACCTCTGTTCCAATCGACACAATCAGGTTCTTGTCTACATCAGGACTGGACAGACAAAACCAGCAAGGACGTGCTTCTGTGGCTCCCTTTGGTCCCGATGTTGCTCCAGAAGATCTAGACATCTCTCTCTGAGATGGCAGCGGCGCTCTTGATCCTCCTTGTTGTTCTGCCGCGATCATGGGGCAATCTTTTATGAAATGTCCTGGCTGCTGGCACTTGTTACAAACATAGCCCTCGGGAGGACCTCTGGTCGCGCGTGATTCCTGCTCTTCCTTGACCATGGGACAATCTCTGATAAAGTGGCCAGGCTGATTACACTTCTTGCAGATGTATCCCTCGGGCACTCCGCGCTCTGCTGTGCAATCCTTGACAAAGTGTCCTGGTTGGTTGCAGCGCCTGCACACATATCCGTCTGGAGGACCACCTCTTGCTCTCTTGTTGTCCCAAAAGAAGCTGTTATCGCTCTAAAACCATGCACCATATAAAAATAGAAGAGTCAGGTATACCGATCGTTATGCAAGAACATTGACTTCATCGATGTCCACATCTCCAAAACATACCTCATCTGGACCACGCTTGAGCTCCATGTTTGAGAGTGGGCATGCCGTGGTGGCAGCAGTGATTGACGCCTGAAGGACCTCGTCGCTCGCACTGCTGAGTGGTACCAGGTTGAAGGCATAGAACCATCGCTGCTTGTTCTTGTTGCCAACATCGCCCAATCCAATGAATCGTGTTGCGTGCTCGGCGCCATCGTTATTCCGGTAAGGTGATCGCTCCCAGAAAGTTCCTGAGGAGGCTGCAAAGTGGTATCGAGGTTGGAGCGACCCTGCAGCACGAGCCACGGGCTGTGAAAACGTGAAAGGGCTGAGACCTTGGGGTGGTGTGTTGCCCTCGTTGAGGATTCCAGAGGGCCATTCGTGCGAGATGAAGACGTCGACGCCCTTTTTGGAAGTGTCCATAATGGAAGCTGGCTTGGAGGCACTAATCAAAGCATCCACGTCGCTCTTGGTATAACGACGCTTCAAAATGGTGACATCGAATCCTTCCATCTCAGTGTCGACGGTGTAAACGGTGCTGTCATATGTTCCACTGAGTGAAGCAATCTTGACTCCCTGAGCAGTGGTCATCACACCATGAGATCCTATTAGGTGCAATCGAATAACGAAAACCGAGCAAGTTAGGGCCGATGTCACGTTAGCGCCTGGTCTCGAATACATTATTGGTCATGACGACGACAACTACTGCATACCGAGATAGAAGAGGTTGTTGCACACTTCGCCATGGTTCCTGAGTGCTCTCCGTTCAATGATTCCGGGAACCCCATTGTCTCCGTGAATAAAATATGTTGTAATAGGGACTAAGAAGTTGAGCAAAAGACAGTGGAGATGTGAGCTGCGTTGTTTGTGAAAACTGTTTCTCGAACGTTAGCTTTCACATCGCATTGATCGATTTCTGTTGACATTTACAATCAAGCTTGTTTTCGAGAATCTCATCGATGAGTTCCTGGGATGTCTCCTTGTCGAAAAAGTTGCCCGTGCAAAACAGGATGTCGAAAGGGCCGTGCTTTGAGTTGATGGTCGCCACCTTGGAACACATGTTGCGAAGGTCGCCATTGGCAGAGCCTACAACCAGTCTAAGAACATTGAATTTAGCGAAGAAAGGTCCTTGACCACATTAGCCGTGAAAGCATATTACTGTTGAGTCGTTTTATATCGAGGTCCAGGAGGCTTCATTACGCTTTGACGGAGCTCATTGTGGACAGGGTGTGTGGAGAAGGTTGGACACGAAATCTCGAACAGATCACTGCAGCACAACACCTTCATCTTCCATGCGGTCACATCACGTGATATTTGGTCGTTGGTGGCAACTTTAAGTTGTGGCGAAAATCGATCTTTATTTATCTAACCCCGGAAACAAGAAGACTGTGAAAAAAAGGTCTTTAACATCACAGAAAAAAAAAAAAAGAAAAAAAAAAAAAAGAAAAAGAAAAAAGTAAGAAAAGATAAAAAAAAAAAAAAAAACAAAGAGTTGCGTCAAAGTCATCGTTCGATATGAAATTGCAAATTTTCCCATCGCAGGCATTATCCTTATCTGGTCATTAGGGTATGATCTCAGCTCTGGGCGAATGCTTTTTCCATTAAAGAAAAACTAAAAGCCCTGGGCACCCCTTTTGCAATTTCATAGAGCTGACTTTGGGAAAAAGAAAAAGAAGAAAAAAGTAACTCAGAGATTGAACAGAACGAATCTGTCCGAAAAATAACAAGGAAAAAATGGAAGAAAAGAAATGAATGATTAAATGAAAATGAGGTATATCGAAAGTGAGATCAGGACTTGAAAACAACCAACATGCAAGGTAGAAATGAAAAGAAGACAGAAACGAAGCAAAGCAAAAATAATGAAAAAAAAAAAAAAAAAAAAAAAAAAAACACACACTAAGAGTGAAACAAAAGAAGCAATAAGCAGGGAGAAAAAGACAGGTCAAGGAATCACGTCCGCACCCAGCACCCTTCTGACACACACCTCTTTTTCCCCATTGTCATTTAACGGCGTTCCTGATCGGACTTCTTCTTGTCGGCAGCAAACTCGACATCACGGAGGGTACCAGAAGAGACCGAGCCCTCCTCGCCCTGCTCCGAGAACACGACTGGAGGGAAGTTCATAGGGACCGGGTAGGCAAAGCCGCAGGCCTTGCGGATCAGGCCCTCGACAGCGGCGGCCAAGAGAGTGCCCACGGTCGAGAAGACCAAGGGAAGCAAAAACGAGGGCCAGTCGTACGACTCTACGAAGGTATAGTGTATGCCGTCGTTTATGTTGCCCATCTTGACGTAGCCAAAGACCACGATGGAGAAAAAGCCAGTGATGATTCCAAAAATCATGGAAATGCCCGTGACAATGCCCTCCAGACGAGTGACCAAACCGAGCAGCACGGGAGTGGCGCAGAAGGTGCAGACCAAGTTGCCGATCAGGAACAGGCTCACGATGTTGTAGCCCTTGAGCGAGACAAAGACGATGGGGATGTTGATCAGGAAGACGAGCGCACGTGGGTACCAGACACTCTTGTTGCGGAAGAAACGAGTCGCAATAGTGTCGACGATAGCGTTCTGGAGAGTATCGACGGCACCCTCGTTCATGGTGACGGCAGCAATGGCGACCAGGACCAGGATCCAGGTGGGGGCGTGCTCCTTGCCGGCAGCGAGGAGATCAAAGAAAGCAGTCGAGCCAGTGGGGTCGCTGGTGGGGAATCCAGCCCAGATAGCCAAGAAACCTCCAAAACCGTACATGAAGCAGACAACGACCAGACCGAGGGAGCCCCAAAGAGATCCGCGCTTCAGGGCACGGTCGTCAGCTGAGGCCCAGATGCGCTGCCAGGGACCCTCAGAAAAGATGGTGGCACAGGTCAGAGAAATGGGCATGGCGCCACAGGCAGCCCAGCCATAGTAGTTGGGTCCAAGTGTCTCGGGCAAGGGAGTGGGGAGGGACTCGGGGCGGAAAGTGACAGCGACGTAGATGGTCATGATCAGCAAAAGAACGACAGCAAAGACACCCTGGGCAACGTCGGTCAAGATGCTGACGTAGAGACCACCGGCAGCAGTGTAGATTGAAGTGACGACGGCGACAACGATGATAAAAGGCAAGCGTGGGGCACCAATGATAAACTCCATCAGGTTTCCAATGGCGGTGTACTCGGCACAGAGAGCGACAGACATATTGAGGAGCATGACAAGGGTGACAACGATCAGGGGGATGGTGCCGAAACGCCACTGGACAAAGTCGCCCAGGGACATGACGGTGGGGTATTTGCGCTGGAGGACAGAGCCAACGCGGGCAACGAGGAACATGGGGATACCGGACGAGACCGAGTAGGCGACCAAACCAACGATTCCTGAGGAAACAACATAAGCAGGCATAGAAAAGACAACCCTACAAAAAAAAACAGAGACAGAGAGAGTTGGCGTGAGAAGAAGGATTGTATGAAATATTAGAGTGCATGGGGCTGATATGGTATGAAGATAAGAGACATACCAAGCGCCGACACCGGACGCAAAGAATGACCAGGCGATGGTGCGTTCAGGAACCGACTTGCGAGCTGTCAGGAAGAACTCTGTGGTGTCCTCATGGTGCTTTTGGCGGCGGTGGGAGAGAGCCAGAGCGATGAGGCCGAAGAGGACCACGGTGGTGATGCACACACCGTATGCAATGGAGGCCAAAGACATGGATGTGAAAGGAGGAGGAGGTGGAGGATGGGTAAAGAGAGGGAAAGAGTGGGAAGAAAAGGAAAAAAGATGACGGAACTTCGATTTGAAAAATTGTTTGATCTGTTTGTGGACCAAGCAGTCACCGGGCGCACAAAAAAAAGCTTAATTTCTGCCAGGTAAATTCTGAGTTTGGTTTGCCTTGTTCCTTTCTATTGGTCTTGAGTGGGGGGGGGGGCGAAGAGGGGATGCAAAAGGTGGGGCGTTAGTCCTTTGGCTAAGTGCACCGACCAGTGGCATCACTGCGATATCGATGATCATCGATTAAAAAACCGGAGCCCCAGCAGATCCAGAGCGTCAAAGATGGCAGGCGATACCATTGCCACCTCAGAAAGATAGCCAGGTGAAATTGTGACTCTAAGGAATATCATAGTGCGAAAGAAGTTCCGTACCAGCCCATTCAAGTGTGGTAATTAACGCTAGGCGCCTCATTCACACACAGACTCACACGGACAACAACAAAACGAAAGAAAACGGAAAGCTTAAGAAATGCTAGACCCGAGGTCTCCACGGTTTATTGAGTCCCTCAGGCCATCTACAAAGCATCCAGAGCCCACATCAGCTTCTTTTTTCATTTCTGTTTTCATCGAGCGCACCTTCGTCTTTGCTCAAGAACAAAATAACTGTCGGAGACACAATCTGTCAAACGCCCACGTCTAGTCACCGAGGTTCCCACTAGGAAGCCTAGAACAGCCAGTAATGCTTATCGGGGCTCCTGTGTAGCTATTGACTCGGGACTGATGGGAACCCCTCTGTTACCACTACTAATCCCTACTTCGTGCCCCATGGTATAGATGAAAGAGGTGTTACAAAAGGGTTGATTTTTATGCTGATTATTTTATAGTCTATTTTTTTTTTTTTTTTTGTTGCTTGCTTTAAATTATTTCCTCTTCTTGCTTGGCCCAAAGTACCTCAGGCCCTGGTTCTCGACCGATTTCGTCAGTCGCTGCGCGAGATCTGTGTCCTTGAGCTGAAGCGCCAGCAACCATACGATCCAGATCCGGGACATGAAGAATATCTGCCAGCTGTACCGTACTCCAAACAGGATTAAGAACAGGATGATCGAGTTCAGAATGCCCACAGTGACCGCCGCATAACTAACGATCGAAAATGAAGTGCAATGTCAATAAGCTTCTTCCAATGGTATGCTCCCAGAAAGTAAGCATGAAGTCACAAACATATCTTACCCTTTCTCTGGAGTCCTTGGAACCATGGCACCGTCGGTAACGGCTTCGACGAAAAAGATAAAAGGTGCGATGTAGTCGAGTCGATGATCGGATGAAAAGGGTTCGTACCACTGCACAGAGAGATTCCGAATCCAGACCATGAGCACAGGCAGTGTGCAGGGCAACAGCAAGAAAAACATGACAAATATGGACATGAGGTAGTGGTGGCGATCCCACGCCGCTTGGCACTTTGTAGAGTTCTTTTTTTTTTAAGCAAAAAAAAAGTGCATTTGTTAGAAAACATCGCTCTGGCACAATCTGGAAAACAAAAGTGGGCATAATAAAATACTTACAGTTGCTTGGGCAACCAAGAGTGATCGCACGCAAGAGACAATATGTACAAGAACTGCAACAACGAACGCAAACTGGTATGGTACAAATGTGGCCACCATGATAAATAGAACAATGGTTGTGATGATCCTCCGCCGCACTCCACGAGACCTACGTGAAATATTGCAATATGCAAAAAAAAAAAAAAAAAAAAAAAGTGAGCGACATGATCCCGCAAATCATCAGCGTCGCTTCAAAATAAAGCTTACCGCTTTGACAGAATGTTGCCAATGGCTTTGCCAATCACAAAACGACCTCCCCTCTTGGAGACAAAGGCCAGGAGTCCCGCAATGCCTCTGACGAGCCCATTCAAGAGCATCCAGATCAAGATCACAATGCCGATCGAGAGCTGGAAAAACACTGGCGCCAGGAACCAAAAGAATGTGTCGTTTGCTCCCAGCAATACATTGGCCAGCCGCAGGCTCGGAAACCAAGAGTCAGCCTGCGCGATATTTGCGCGAACCATCGTCTCATATGGGTCCTCCAGAGTCTGTCGAGCTCCTCTTGTGTGCCGAGAATTCCTTACCAACGCAGCTGGGTCCATGAACGAGTATACAGTCCTAGCTGGGAGCGACTGCACAAAAGCGATCACAGCCAGTAGTACCGAAAACTTCCAGAATGTCGATCCAATGAGCTCGGTCAACATCAGTCCGAAGGGCTTGAAGGGCCCACCCTGGTTGAAGGTCTTGAACTGTGCTCGAAGTGTCAAAACAACCACCAGGAATGTGAACACAAGAACCACCATGCGATACCGGATCATCACTTTCCCCAGACTGCCGTATTTGTCTACTTGGAAGTTGATCGTTAGCGGCACAGGGCAGGTTGGATCCATCCAGAATTTGAGCTCTATTCCTTTCTTCCCTGGCAACTGAATACGGTCGTAGTAAGGAACCTCGCCATGAAAGTTGATATTGACTCCAGATTCCTGACTCACAATGTTGACCGAGTACTTGTCTTCGTACATAGTCCAACTCGACTGTCGCAACATGGGAGAGAACCTTTGGGGCGCCAACGAGCCTATGGATAAGTGTAGAAGTGAAAACTGAACGGTAAATATAGGCCCATTTGTGCAAAATGACCTAAAAATTGTCATATTGTCGTCCACCAACCGTTGCAACCTTGTCTATCGACGATGAGCTTGTATGTCAAAAGACTGTTGTCGATGTTGGGCAACCTCAGTGTCGAGACTAGCGAAGGGCGCTCTGGGAATGCATGCACCCTGAATCCGTCATTCAACAGGCCTAACAAAAAAAAATGGTTCCGTTAGAGATCTCACGAAGCTCCAAGTTAGCCCACAAACACCAAATACAATGCGATAGCTCGCCCACTTACCAAGGCTGGTCGTCTCGGCAGTGATAGTAGACTCCTTCTCAGACGTAAACTCGGCCACTAAGAATCCAAGATCGCCCAGTTTTTGTCCGCGGTCATAAATAACAATAAACTGGGCAGCGTCGAGATCTTCTACTGACTTTGAAACGAACTGAAACTCCTTGACTGGATTATGGTCGCCAAAGCGGATGGGCACCGCACGCTGGGGCACTGATGCTGGAATAGGGACCGCTGAAAGTGTGTCATACTGGCAGGCGAGCTTGTTGGGTGTTGATGACGCAGCCCTGACAGTGGTCGACATGTCGTTGCACAGCATAATGTCGAGGCGACTCTCTGGTCCAAGCGTGTGGTCTGTCAAAAGACTAAAGATGTTCTTGTCCGACTCCCATGGTAGCTCCATGATGTACAAGTGAGGTGCATCGTCCCGTCCATTAGCGCCATTGTTCTTGGACGGAAGAGCCAGTCGATCCGTCTTTTCGATGAAAGTGTGAGCTGTCGATGACAGCGTGTAGATTTCCTCATCTAAAAAAGCAGAGATATCGTCAATATTAGCACCTTTCGTTTTTTTGTCAAGACTATGCACTCTTAACCCCAGAGGGATAACTCACCACTGGAAATGTCCGGGTGCAAATGGGTTTCTAGTCCCGTCAAAAATCGATTCCGGAATATGGTCATGCGCTGCTCCAGGGGCTTGACCTGCTCTGGGATGGTGGCGTCAACGACATCAATCAGAGCCTTCCCAACCGCTACAGCTATCTGGTTGCACCACAGGATCGACAAGTGATCCGATCCGACCCATGCGTGTGGGATAGTCGCTGTGAACACTGTGAATCCATGCGACTGGGGCACAAAGTTGTGTATGTTGCCTGAATCCCCATTCACAATAATGTCGCGGTTGCCTCCAGCGATCGAGATGAGCGACACATTTTGGAGTGGCGCATCAGGGCCATAGAACCCTTTGGTCCAGAAAGATTCGATTCTGTCATAAATATTACTGATCTCGAAATCGAGGGTGACTGGCGGCACCATGTGTGGTGTAGCTGCAGTAAGAATGGTGTTGACCGATCCAGGTTTGAAATTGTCCATGGTGAAAAGTGAGCGCGCAACGATCCCTCCCATGCTATGACCTTGATAAGTTTGAATGGATAGTTGAAAACAGATGGTCAGCTTTTCAGGGAATACTTCATTCTTTGTAGTCCATCCCATGCTTTGTTTTGCCGAAAATACCAATGATCATGACTGAGGTCGGTTGAGGAAGCTCCGGGTCCGCTTGGCGTCCGTCTCTGTACAGGGTGAGGATGTAGGCGATGGCGTCGTTGAGAAACTGGGCCTGCTCCAGTAATGAATGTCCGTGTAGTGCTGAGAATTCTTCGTTAAAGTCCACTGTTGTTTTCAATATTAAAAAGACATGTCAGCAAGCAAGGCGGCATCAATTGCATGTGCAAGATCAAAAATTATACCTACCTGTGAAGAAATCAATAGGTCGCGAGAGTGGTTTTCCATTCCTTTGATCGTCCGGTAGTGTCTCGTAGTAGTACTTTGAGGCCGCTTTGGCAATGGCTCGCACTTGCTTTGCACTTCCTGCGTTCCCTGGAATGAACAGTGCTGGGATTCCCAGGGGTTGAATCTATGATCAAGGACAGTGAGCATATGTCAGTCTCCAGGCTATTTCAACGCTGAAAGCATAAAAACAGGTATGCAGGCGTTCAAGTGGGCTCAGGTTCCACCAATTGAAGAGACTTTCAGGTGTCAGGTATCCACAGCTATGTTACCTTGGCTTCCTTGTCGACTGTCCATACATAGTTGCCCCGGTCAGTCAATAGGCTGGGGTCCACTTGTAGCCTGTAGTCGTACTGGTCTCTGAAGAGGAACAGCCCATACTTGCCGGCAAACGCTGTCCGCTCGCGGTCGAATCCTAGGAGCTTATAGTACTTTGGTTGCATGTAGATTGGCTCACAATTGTCGGCATCGACCTGGTGATAAAAGTTGGAGTGGAAGACACAACCTAGGACCGCGAACGAGAGCAAGAACAGAGTGATCATTGGGTACGAGCACCCGAACGAAGCTGACCGACATGCGTTCAAGGGTATGTTGGGCAGATCTGGATGGTATTTACTCCGCGTCCTTGATCTTGACGGGACGCTGTTGCCATTGTTCTGTGAGGAGGAAGAAGCATGCTCCTTTTCGAACGCCCGTTGGTGGTGGTTGTTATTATGATTAAAGGGTAATGAGTACTGCGAAGGCGATGATGGTATCGATGTTGATGATGAAGAGAGTGGCGAACCGTTAGTGTTGATCGAAGAGGAGAGCCGCCGCGTTGGATGCGAGGACTTCTTGTTGTCCGAGTGGATGGTACTGTATCCGTTGCTATGTCTGCTCCGTTCTGTTCGTTCGGGCTGAGTGGAATGCTGCTGTGCCTCTTGATGATGTTGATGTTGATGCTGATCTGATGATGATTGTTGCTGTTGGGCATTTGTAACGCTTTCCTGCTTGCTCTGGCGCTTGCTCTTGTTCTTGTGCTTGGAAGAACCTCCTAGTTCCGAGTAGTCATCCTGGTCAGAGACGTCCGATGGGTGCTGGTGGCTGTCGCTGGACTTGCTCATGAATGGAGAATGCAACTGACCGAGCAGACCTCCTCGTGGATGTGGTGGATAGGATGATGGCTCGGTGTTGTCGAAATGCACAATGTGATGATGCTGTTGCTTCTGCTGGTGTTGCTCTTGGTCGTGGCGGTGGTCGTGGTCGTAGTCGTGGTCGTGGTGGTGTTCTTGCTCGGACTCTTGCTCGCAATCAACCTGGACATGCTCCTCAGGAATGTTGTCGGTGCTGGGGATGGAGGTAGGTTGCATGCGCGACACAAGACAACACAACTCTCGCTAAAAATATTATGGAAAGTGAGGAAGAAGTAAAAGCGGAATGGGTGGACCGACAAGATTTTTTTATCTTTTGATCCCTCTCGGGGGAGATTTCAGCCGCAAGAAAGACAGCCTTGATTCGATCAACAAAATAATTCTCCACACGTTCACTTCTCTTGTCAGGGTCCTCAATTGAACCCTCATAAACGTGTTTTGTGTGTATGTTTCGTTTAATCTATGCCGATGCGGATGAAAATGCTAGTATGGGTAACAAATGAAAGATGGAGAGGGCTCACTTCTTGGACTTTTTGCGCTTGAGCATGGGTCCCACAAGGGATTTGTAGTCGCCCACCGCAAACTCGCTCATATCGTTCTTCCGCTTCAGTGTGATCTTGGGCTTGGCGCGCTCCTCCTTCTCACGTTCCTTCTGGCTCTTACGGTTTGCCCTTGTTTCATCTTCTTCCTCGCGACCACCTGGACGGAGGCCGGTCTTGCCCTTCTTCTTCTTGGGCTGTGGGATATCTGATGGTGCCTCGCGGAGCGCAAAACTCTTGGCAATATGACCCAGGTGCAAGTTCTTGATGTGGAAGATATGCTTCTCGGCCGAAGGATGCGTCGCATAAGACTTGACGAACGCCCAGAAAGCTCCTCTTGCAATGGCCATATTCTAATTTTATTAAAGAGGTACAAATAAACAAGACAAAAAAAAAGTTAGAACCTTGCAACCTGGATTTGCTTCTGGGATTCTAAGCTTTCATGTGGAATATGGGCTTTTGCAGAAACGGGTGTCAAGTCTTGGCATTGAGTCATTTCCCTTACCTCTGGTGTATGCAGGTTGTACCGCTCGAAGCTGTTCTGAATGTCCGTAGCAGGCTGCTGGTATTCGGTGGACTTTGGTGGCGCCAACTTCATCAATACACTTGTGACCGAGACTTCCTGGTTGGGGAGACCCTGTGCAGTCAGAAGCTCCAGGTATTTGACCTCACTGGGCAACAGGAAAAGTACAGCTTCACCATCGCGTCCCAGACGAGCTGTACGACCCACACGATGGACATAGTCCTTGAGATCCGATGGGGGATCGTATTGGATAATGTGGCTGACATCTGGAAGATCCAAACCACGCGCTGCGACATCTGTTGCGAACAAAATACCGCTGGGCGCCTTACAGAACTCGAAGTAGGTGTCTGTTCTCAGATTCTGGGCCAGGTTTCCGTGAAGGCGGAACAGGGGAACATCCGGCAAAATGGCTCCCTTCAACGACAGCTGCGCTCTGGCTTTGCGGGCATTGGCCCGCTCAGTCTCACGCTTGGCCTTGTACATCTCGTCCGTGATGGCTCTGGCATCGATGCGGTTGGAGGCTGAAACAAAATCTGGAATCTCGTCTTTCTTCTCGTCCTCGTCCTCGTCGTTAAAGGTCTGTCCAAAGTACCCATCCTGTGAGGCCTCTTTTTTGGTCTCCTTGCCAGCATTGGCGAAAAGTCCGTGGTGGAAATCAACAGAGTCGCACGACGACAAGAACACAACAACCTTGGGAGCCTTTGTGTTTGGGCTTTTGGGTGCAAAGGCACTCTTGAGCATGGCAGCCAGTGTCACGAGACGGAGTTTGGCCTGGGCGATCACATACAATTGCTTAAGCTGCTGAGGTGTCGAAAACTGCTGCTTTTCATCCTTGGTGGTAACTTCTGTGGATGGAATGGCGCCTTTGGTGTTGGCGATATCCTTCTTGGCACTGATATAGATGGGGTCGACCAAAGATGTTCCTGCAAGACGCTGCACTTCGTCCGAGAGAGTAGCTGAGCACAGCACGGTCTGACGCTTCTGAGGCCAAATCTTGGTCGTATCGTTGCCACTGGTGACTGAAGCCGCAATCTTGACACGGGCGTCCAGAATCTTCAAAATGGCTGTCATTGACTCTTCGAATCCAAGCTCTAGCAGACGATCGGCCTCATCCAAAACCAACCACCGCAGACTCTGCACATTGAAAGACTGTGTGTTTTGCAGATGATCCAGCAGACGTCCTGGGGTTCCAACTAAGATGTTGACTCCCTTGCGAAGGCGGGCTTTTTCCGACTTCTTCTTGTCTCCTCCAATGACGATTCCTGGTACGATCCAGTGTGAGTGCTTTTTTCCTGTGACAGACGAGGCGGGCATGCTCAGCAACGTCTCCAGAACTTGCAAAATCTGCTTGGCCAATTCACGGGTTGGGGTCATAATGATGGCAAGGGTTCCGATGGCACGCTTAGATTCGAGATCCAAAGCCGGTGAAGTTTCTGATTCGATGAGACGGTTGACGATGGGCAGGAGGTAGGTGAGAGTCTTTCCTGATCCGGTCTCGGCCTGGATAATAACATCCGTGTCAGTTTTGGGGATATCGTCTCCGACCTTGCGAGTGGGTCCAAGCAGGACAGGGATGGCTTTTTGCTGAATGATGGTTGGCTGTGAGACCCTGAGTTTTCCTTCCATGTGCTTAACTAGATCTTCGTCCAGACCAATGCCTGTGAATGTTGATGTGTTGAGTGGAGCGTTGCTGGGTTTGCCGACGGGTCTTGAGATCGTTTTAACCTAGGAAGACGTAGAGTGATGAGAAGAAACTTATTAGAATACAAACTCCAACATGAACCTATGAAGACAGCGTGAGTCGTATGCTCCACTCTGGTTACCTTAGGGATGATCTCTGTATCGGGCGAAAAAATGGAAGACTGGACCTGGGACTTGCCGTGCATAACCTTGGCCTCTTTGGAGACGCCAGCCTCCATAAAGTCATCGTAATTATCATTTGATCGACCTTGGACAGGTGTGGGTGTGTGATCGGCCTCTTTTGGCTGTGGTTGGTGTGAGGGGGTTGGTCGGCCAGCGACCTGAAGTTTCCTCTTGACAGACTTGACGACCTTGACTCTGTCCTTCCAGCGGCCACCTTTTGGCTTGGACAGTCTGGTCACGGGTGCATCTCCTGTTGGGGCTGAAAAGTTCAATACTAAACTACCGCCGTCCATTGGAATGAGATATGAGGAGGGAGGAAGGTAGATGGGTAATGGGTGAAGATGAAGGTGAAGGTGATGGTTGAATGTTGGTCTGTCGAAGCTTTGAACAGCTTCTTAAAAAAAAGAAAAAATGCTAAGCCACCAAAATCAACATGGCACTGCCCTCAAATCCAAGCGCAGCCAAATTCGCTCCAGGTTCTGGGTTCCCCTCTCGCTCTGACAAATCATTCATAAGCAACCATGTCATTGATGTGGTGTGGTATGTGTCTTTCGATATCATTATTAGTTTGAACATGCAAGGATATTACAAAATATCTATCGTAAAATATTTAAAAGATGCTCATCTTGGTGAGAATCTCCTGTTGCTGGACGTAGTGGATGGTGGCGGGGTAGCCGTTGGGGCCACCGACACGGACAGTCATCAACACATCCAGGTCAAAGGGCACCATAGCGCCCCCGAGAGCGACCAAGGGATAAGTGGTCACGAACTGGGTGGTTAAGAACACACCAAATTCAACACCAGAAGGATGCTGGAGGATCAATGAAGGAGTGGATGCCGAACCCTTGGCAGGGACCAGCTGCTCATATTGGGCATTGATCTCACCGAAATAGTTACCACGCCACTTGACCTGGGTGACCTGGCCAGTGATGAACAAATCGGTGGCCAGAGGGTTGATCATATTAACAGTGGTGGTGGACTGGCGGTTACCCAGAAGAGTGCCGAGGTTCGAGTTGGCAACACCAGAGGTGACCAGCTTGGGTGGGGGCATCAAGCCAGGGGCAGAGGAAGAAATCTTGACCAAGGACATAGCCTTCTTCAACTCAACAACCTGAGTCGAATCCTCGGAACCAACGACCTTAAGAGGGAAGACGGCACCAGTCAAGTACAAACTCAAGAACTCGTCGCGGAGAGTCTCGTTCTTGGGGTGGAAGAGGAACTGAGTAGGAGTTGGGTTGGCTCCAGGGACCACCTTCAAGTTGGGGATGGAAAGCTCTCCCAGGTACTGGTCAGTGATTTCATCGTAGACGGTCAGCAAGACGCTGCCTCCTGTGACACTCAGCATTGAGGGGTTGGGGAGAGCAACGCTCTGGTTCATAGTGATCATTTCGGCGGTGCCTCCGCTGACAACAACATCGGTAACGGCAGCGTTAATCGCGTTGAAGTTGAGACCCTTCATGGTGACATTGGAGTTGAAGGGAATGCCTGTCAACTTGACGACACCAACAGGGGTGGTAGAGATGGCGCTGGCAAGACCGGTGACGGCGAATGTCTGCTCATCCATTACGGTGAGATCAGCAACAAACTGCTGGAAATCTTCCTTGGCATCTTCCTTGACAGCCAGGGGGGATGGAGGTAAGCTGAAGACAATCAAGCCAGCGGCAATGTTGGACTGAGCAGGACTCCAGACGGCAGCGTCGATGTCACCGAGGGTCTTGCCCTTGTAGACAATGGACATTGTATTGCTGACGTTCTGCATGCCGACAGTGATGTTGAAGGGAAGCTTGAAGCCGGCGGTGACGAGGTTGGAGGAAGCGGTTGGAACGAAGGGGGTTCCCTGGTTGAAAATCATGCCCATGTCGTTAATCTTGATGTCGCGGATGACGTTCAGGGGAACGGGTGACTGCAAGGGGACGTTGAGAGTCAAAGCCAGGAGACCGCTACTCAACCATGAGACGGCGTTGACACCATCTGGCTTGACAGAGACTCCCTTGGCACTGGTCATGGTGACCTTGCCGGCCAAGAAGTTGGACATGAGCACCGAGACGTTGTCCAGGTCGGTTTGGTTGGTCTGGCGGAAGAGAAGACCCTCAAGGATAAGGGGCGAAGGAGCGCCTCCGATAAGAACAGCATTCTTGGCAGTGACCTGGCCCAAGTAGGTTCCAGAGTAGAACATGTCGAGGACCATGGTTCCAAGAGTCATTCCGACAGGCGAAGGGTTGTTCATTGAAGTGACCAGACGGACGTAGGCTCCAGTGTTGTTGGGCGCATCGCCGGGCATTTCGAAGCTGTCGATGGTGACCTTGTCGAATCCGTTCATGCCTATTGGCGTTCATTTAAAAAGTTTAGGCGTGTTAGTAAAGCCAATGGTAGTAAAATGGTGTGGTAGACATCAGGGACCAGCATACAGTGTTTCTTCCGTACCAAGCATCGTGAGAGTCTTGACCAAGTTGACGTCCTTGATGGTGCGGCCAACAGCGTGAACATTGACCTTGGAGGTCAGGGTCCAGGTGAAATCTTTGATGGACAACTAAACGATGGAATAGTTGGATGAGATGGGACAGAGGAGAGACGCTTATTTGAATGAGAGACACGTTCTTTTTCCAACCAATATCTCACCACACGCGACGGAGATTGATAGAAAAAGATAGATGCATCCTAGCGATTTCAGGAGAGAGAGGCGGAGAAGCAGAGAGACAGAGGGGAGTAACATACCATGGCTTTAGCAAAGGTAGTGAAGGCTTCCTTGTCGACAATAGTGAAGGTGGTCGTATCCACGATGGAGGCCTTGCCGCCAGAAGCAGAAACAGAGGACATGCGCATGCTGCCCAGGGTCTTGCCCTCCCATTGGACCAGGATAGGCTCAGGGAAGTCGATGGTGGCGGGGAAGATACCGGCGTTGGCAATGCCTCCGGTCAAGCTGACCTTGACATCCGTTTCGGTGGCGTCGGTCATGTTGAGCTGGGTCATAGACATGGTCGAGTGATTCACAATGGACTGAACCAATTTAGGGAGAATGACAAACAGCAACAGTGGAATGAAGATGGCGAGAACCACAATGGTAATCAGTGCACACCGAATCCAGAAACGCTTAGTCTGATAAAAGCGTTTGCGCTTCTCTGCTGCATGGCCGTATTCTTCGTCCATGGCCTCCTTCTCATCGTTGTAGTCGACCTCTTCAGGGGCATAGGGTAGGTCCTCGGCCGAGGTCTTGCCAGATGAGTCCTGGCCGTTATATTGGCGATCCGTGAGTTTCTCGTTGGATGAAGACATTATGGTGGGTATGTAATAAATGATCGATGGTAAAGATGAAGAGAGGAATAGTTGATTGACCGAGTGGGTGTTCTAACACAGGATCAGACTATATGGATGGGTGATGGGCAGAGAGAGGAGAAGAGTTTTCGTGAGCAACTTAAGAAGGAGTTGCTGTGGAGAGAACTGAAGAAGGATGTGAGGTGGAGGAGGGGAGGAGAGGAATGAGAATCCAGGAAGTGCTTGGGACTGGAGCGACAAGGAGCAAGGAGGGGGGGCAGGGGGACAGGTCGGTCGAGATCACCAAGAAGGGAAAGAAGAAGAAGAAAAGAAGTAGAAGAAGGTGGAGCGAGAGAAGGAAATGAAACGAACGAGACAGACAAGCTTCTTCTCAGCAAGAACACAGGCAAACAGAGGCAAGACATGGGCAAGCAAGAGCAAAGCAAGATGTTTGGATGTTGGATGGTTGTGTACTCGCTCACTCTCACCACCACTCATCGGTCCCTGGATTGTGTATGTTTTTTGGTTTTTTGTTTGAACCCGTATTTCAACATTTGTTTATTATCCTACCTTTTTGAATGGGTTTCCCATCGACTTGTTATTCTACTCTGCTCACGACAAGTGCAGGTACACCTCCATCATATGCTCGCCGTCTAGTACACACTTTCACATCGACCTGATTGAAGGTTTATTACGCAAACACACACTCCTCTTCCGGGTTGCATTGAGTGAGGTGTGAAGGTGAGTGGAAGAAGAACAAAAGAAGAGAGCATGCGAACACAGAAAAGAAACTGAGAGCATATTTTTCTTTTCTTATTATTCGGCAAACACAGAGACAGGTGAGAGTCAACCCATACCACAAAAGAGGTATCCCATATGTCTTGTGTATGCATGTTGCATGTCGCAACACTGGGTTTGATGAGCATTTGTATTTGTGTTTTTGTTTTGAGTGCAGTAAGCAGGCATGGGATGGTACAATTTTGCAGCGAATTGGTGGTCCAGTGGTGGTTTTTTTTTGCTTCAAGGTGAGTTGTCAGTGGGGTCAATGTGTTGGAGGTTATCCTTGGTAACCCATCGGCAACACAAAGAAGCAGACTAGACAGTCATTGCTCATGATATCCCGCACCTCATCTACCTTACACCGGAGCCGCACTCGAGCATACGCCCAGCCATTTTCATCCGCATGACAATTGTGGAGCCGCATCACATAAAGAGTCGCCCGACGTTAGGACTTGGGGGGAGAGAGACGATTTCAAACGGCGCCCCAAAGAGACGTGGAGAACATATGGAGAACAGTTGGGAGGATTAGGTTTTGTTTGACGAAGATACCTCCATCCAACCTCCCTCCACCGTGCTCACTCCCCAAAAGCAAAGCGGAGTCTGGGATGGGGAGTGAGTTGGAAGAGCAGAGGGAATGGGCGCCGAAGAGGGAGAGGTGAGAGAGCGAAGAACAAGCAGGCGACAAACGAGTGAATGGGACCTTCCTGTCTTGTCAGTCTGCGGCGGATAGCACTTTTCTGTTTGATATAAATACTTAGGGGAACTCGGAGTAGCCAAGAACCAGGGGGCCGTTTTAGATCAAACCCCATCAAAATGCACTTGCTTTCTGCCGCATTTTGTGTATTCCCAGGGTTCGACGAGGACGATCCGAACCAACTACTTCTGGTGGATATGCAACAGATTGAAATTAAGGCGGGCTGCAGGCAATTATGAGAGGAAAAGACGATGTTTAGCGATGGGTGGACCAGGGAAATAGTTACAGTAGTTCTATGTTGATCGTGCCTTTTTTTTTTGTTTGTTTGTTGCGATGCTGTGTTCAGGTTGGACCATGTAATGTTCAACGAATTAAATCGTTGCTGAATTGTGCTGACTTATCCCAGTGTTGCACAATAAAGGCTGCTGTTTTGTTAAGTCCTTTTAATATGAACGACAGCGCATCCTCTTCGGTTTGGCACGTGCCAATCTTTGTATCAGTCCCATCTCGGCTTATGTAGCTTATTTCCACGTTGTGAACGGACTTTGGCAACAATATGGAGGCGATATCGTAGACAGTGACGCTGACGATGACCATCCCTCCTGGCTCTTGTTTACTCTACTTGCGTCAGTCCCAGTGTCATTTCACCCCTGATCGGTGTGTCTCACACCCTTTACCCAACGTTATTGCATTAATCATTTTCAATGGGTCAATGCAGCACTGTTTTACTTTTGTTACGATTATCAAACATAACTGCCAACCTCGTCTGATTTTCCCCAAAAATAACAAGATCCGTTCTGTTTGCAGGTACACCAGGTACTTTGCATGACTGGTCTGATCAAGGGCCGTACCTGCATCCACCAGGAGACAGACATCACAAATATTTTAGCCTCTCGGCTGAGCCCGACTAGTCCCGGTGTTGTACTTGTTCTAAATTGTGCATGCACGATTACTACGTCTGCGTGCCTTGCTTACGGACGGGGCGTGGACATGGTGTGATTTTGCTTGTAAACATATGTTCTGTACTACTTCTTGCGCCTGGAACTTACTCTTTTTCTTAGTACCGGTGCCAAAAACAACAACAGCAATGAGCCGATGGCAACTCCCTCATTATGCTCTTTTATACAAGCGTGAAACTGTTATTTTTTTATTATTATTATTTCTTTATTTTTTATTTTTTTTTTTGGTTCAGTTCTGACCAATGGCGACAGCATTGCGTTGATGCAAGTACACATCCTCGCCTTGCAAATCCACCTGTGCGCGCAGCTCACGGATCTCCATTTCAAGCACATGGCGCTGGAAGATCATCTCCTTGAGCTTCTTATAGGCCATGGCCGAGAGCATCTCGAACTTGTCGCGCGTGTCCTGCATCGCGACGGCGGTTCGGGTCCGCGCCCTAATCTCCGAGGCTAGATCGCGCTCCAGGTTCGTCATCTGGCTGTGCATCTGCGTGTTCTGTTGGCGCAGCTGGAGAACCTCCTGCAGCAGTTCGGCGTGGGTGGCGTTGGAAAGGTCGCTCTCCTTGTCGGTCGTTTGTGCAGTCGAAGTGGTGGTGGTTTGGGTACTTCCGGTGCTCTGGCCACGCGAGGTCATGGCTGGAGTCAGAGTGGTGGTGGTTGCGGTTGTGACGGCTGTGGGCTGGGACAGCGAAGCAACCAAGCTGGCGACCTTGGAGCTTGGGCGAGCGGTCTTGGTTGTTGTACCAACGGACGTGGATGTGGAGGTCTCGACCACAGTGCTGGTGGTTGTGCCAGCCTCCGAGGCATTGTCGGACGTCTGAGTACCCCACTCCTTGACCTCGAGGTCATGCACAAGAGTGTCCATGGCCTCGGTCTGAGTGTACATGGGCCGCATGATGCAGTGCTGAGTCTGGATCTGGACATGGCGCACCTTCTTGCGCGAGACGGGCTTGGGTAGCGTGATCTCGGGGAAGTCTTCCAGGGTCCGTGGACCAGGGTTGGAACTGGGGGCGGAGGTGGAGGTGGACTTGGAGGTAACACTGTTGGCTTGCTGCTGCGCCTTGTGAGCGGCCAATCTCTGAGACAAGGCCTCGTCCACGGCAGCTTCGTCCAGTGGCGCGCCTGTAGTAATGTTAAAGGTGACCTTGTTGCCGCGCTTGGAACCGGTTCTGGACATGTCCTCGCCACCAGGGCCGTTGCTGTCTGCTGAGTTCGGTCCAGATCTGGAGGATTTGGAGCTCTGACGCGCAATAGAGATACCATTGGTTCCGTCGGTAGAACCAGCTCCGACGGGCTTGGAGGACGAGGACATAAAGTCAGTGTCAATGGCAAAGTTGCCGAGCATGCTGTCCAACCCAAACATAGAGCCGTCGGTCGAAGGGACAGTGGGCTGGAGTAGAATCGACCTGCGTTTCTCTGTCCCATTGGTACCGTCGTAGACGGTGGTTGTGGTTGTGATATGGTTACTTAGGGTCGACATTCTCTTGGCGGCTGTGTCATCGTCAAGGGCTCTGCTCTGTCGTCTAGATGAAGAACCTGTGCCAATGCTGCTTGGACCGCGTCGGGAGGCATTGTTTAGAGAGCTGGCACCAGATGCGAGGGCACTACCGGATTCGGTAGACCCTCCATCCTTGCTCTTGTAGTCGACAGCAATCATGATGTACTTTTTCCCGTTGGGGAGCGTTCCCATGGTTGGTTCATCCCTTCCGTTCCTGTTCTTGTTAGTGAGTGTTGTGCTTGTGCTGATGCTGCTACCGTTGCCCGAAGGAGGCATCAGGACACTGCTCCTATTGGTAGTGCCGTTTCCACCAATGGAGCCGTTGATGCTCGAATTGGATTTCTTTGACCGCAGGCGCTGAAGCAGAGTCCGTTTCTTCTTTTCTTCTTCGACAATTGGTGGCAATGAGGGTGGTGGTGGAGGCGGCGGCGCATTTTTGAAAAAGTCGACCAAATCCTGAGTGGTCCTGCGCTGGGCCTTGTAATCAGCGCTGAGCAAACCGCCATCGTCGTCGTCGCTGTCGTCGTTAAAGTCCAGGGCAGCGGCTGCTCGGGGTTGGAGACTGCGTATTGGCTTGCGTGCGCCTGGACCTAGACCTCCCGTAATAGGGTCCATATTGTTGGGGTTTTGGACTGGCAGTTTGGTCGTTATGATATTAAAGATGTAGGTGTGGGGTGTAGTAGTGTGGTTGGAATACAACGTAAAAAAAGTGTACAGAGACTAAAGATTAAGGCCCTTGTCCTTTCCTGCGAGAGTCGTTTGTGTTGCACCGGTGGACGGACAGTAAAAACGGACAAGTGTGAAAGAAGAGGAAAGGTGTAAAAGAAAAAAAAAGAAAAAAAAAAAAAAGTCAAGCCTTTGAAGTAGTAAGATGAAAAAAGGAACAAGAGGAAAAAGAAGGGAGATGCAGACAGTGAAGACGCAAAGAAAGGTGGAGAAGGAAGGAAGGACGGAAGGAAGGAGGGAAGGAAGGCTGAGAAAAAAGGGAAACAAGGGACAAGAAAAGAAAAGAACAGCTCTTTTTTTCTTCATCGTCAAAGAGACCACTGCGAGCAGAATCGTGAGTGAATGAGCATTGACCTGATTGAAGTAACTTGTGAGTGGGGAGCTTTCTTTTCTGGGCCGTTTACAAACGTCCCAACTTCTATCCAAGGCCATGGCCATTGCTCAAGAACATAAAAAAACCGCCATCTGTGCTCATCTATCTGTCCTGCAAACACGCAAACATACAAACAAACAAACCCCAACGAGCACAATGCAGGAAAGAAGGGATGTACACAACCCATTGACCCATTGAATGAAAAGAAGACAAAAGCAAAGCAAAAATAAAGGAGTTGCATTGTCGCATCGTATGAACTGTGTGGAAAGAAGAAACAAGGGGCGTCCGTCTTTTTGCAGCGTCGAATCGAGTTAAGCATCACTTCCATCTTCTGTCTACCATTTTTAATATGGGGACACACGTAGTATGCATCGTTTATACATTTGAGTGTACCATTCAAATGCAGAAATGCAGTTGGACCATAGCCAAGAAGGGGCGCATCCCTTTTTTTAAGGAGAAGGGAAAGAGTGACAGAAACGAGAGACGGACCGGCGCAAGAGCAGACATGGGTGACAGACATAACAGACATGACAGACATAACAGGCAGACAGGCAGACAGACAGACAGAGAGACAGAGAGTAGAAAAAAAGAGGTCTGTGGTCAGGGAGGAAAAGAAGGAACGGATCCAATCCCAATGGCAAAGTACAAAAAGGCGCCAAAAAACACTGCAGTTCAATACAAGGGAAACGCAGTAAACAACATGAGCGATGGTCTGTTGATGGTATGCATAAGGCATAACATTGACCCAGTTCTACATCTCATCTTGCTTTTTTTACTTTCTTCTCGGAAAAGCTTCTAATGACGACGTGCGCACGCATCCATCCGTGGACCGTGGACTGTGGTCCCAAAAACAGAACAGACATGGCTCGACCAAGTGGTGCTCTTCAAAAGATCCCGTTGGAAAATCAAAATAGAGCTGTACCTGCTCTGGCGAGAAGAACATCTGAAATGGGCCAGGAGCTAAAAAGAAGAGAAAAAAGACTCCTCCGTTGCGTTACAGCGGACAACTGGGCTGGACAGCATTGTCAAAGGAATCGGTAAAGAGAGAAAGAGAGAGAGAGAGCTATCCATGGTCAAAAGTTTCCTTCTCTTCTTGGGGTGAGCTTCGTTCGTTTGTCACTCTCTCCCGTGCACTGACTGGTTCTTGTGCCGTTGTCCTTTCTTTTCTTCGTCTTCGTTACGAACTGTGTTACGACTGTGTCACTACAAGAACGAACCTCTAATTGAACTCTGCGATTCTCCATTGGAAGTGCATTGTGCACGAACTCAGATGTGTCTGCTTTAAATCGGTCTATTCATGGGCCAGAAACCCAACATGAAACGAATAAAGCAAACAAACACTTCGTCAAATTCTTTAACGACAACAGTTCGCAACCAAGTCCAGGAGAAAGCTTCGGCGAATAACGTTTTGGCAGTTTTTTTTTGTTAATGCTTATTAGAATGTAAATATAAAAAAAGAGATGACGAAGGATATTATATGCATGAAGAACTTTTTCACTTGACTTCATACATGTCATGCTCGAGCGATTTCTGGCTCTCGATCGTACTGGGCTCGCCCATGTACGAGATATCGTATCCGTTGTCGACGAGGTACTGCTTGAAAGCCTCGTCCTCGACTTTCAGGTCCTGGCGGGTGCGGTCGGGGATAAACATCCACACAAAGGCGGCGCCCACCAAGGCCAGGCACGAAGCCAAGATGAAGACTCGGCCCTCTCCAGCAAGCGTGTCACCGTTGCCAAAGGCCTTGATTGCAGGCTTGAACGCAGTTGTACCACAGATAGCACCAATCTTGCCAATCGCGGCCGACCAGCCGTAAGCCGTGCCACGGATACCGGTGGGGTACACCTCGGAAGCGATCAAGATGGTCATGTCGCCGGGGCCGTACTCGCCAAGAGTCAAAAATATGCCGTAAAGGACGACAAATAAAGGGAGGATCTTGACCAAATCCTTGTAAAATACGCCCATCAAGATGCCGAGCACTCCTTGGAGAAAGAAGCCGAGAGCCATGGTCCGCTTGCGCCCGACAGTGTCGGCCGAGACAGCTCCCAGGAAGCAACCAGGCATGTAGAAAAAATTGAGCAGGCAAGACCAGCTCGCGATCTGGGTGAAGGTGCCGTTAGTGCCGATGGCGGTGTCGAGAATGGTGCCCGAGAAGATGCCGAAGGGGTAGGTGATAAAGTTGTAGATGAACCAGGCGCCGCCGGTGCCGATCAGATGTTTCCAGTAACGCTTGATGATCAGGAGGTAGGGCACGTTGCGTTTGATGGAGTTTTTCTTGAATATCTCAGAGTTAGTCATCCTCAAACGGAAGAACAGGACCGACAGAGCTATGTACCACGCCCAGAGTTGAATATTAGTGATCCGAACTCTCGGACAAGTGGCCAGAACTTATTATTTCATTGTACTTACGGGGAATAACACCGATGGCGAAGCTGGTTCTCCAGATGACTTCATAGCTGCAATGAGCCAGGGAGAGAATCAAGGGGCACAAGAGCAGCCAGGACGAAACCAAGATCAATCATGGTGTTTGTGCACAGGACCACTAGCGTACAAATTAGTTCAGAGGGGACAGAGAGGAGAGAGAAAGAGAGAGATAGGTATGATGTGCTTTTTCATGCGATTGGGTTCATCCACACCATACTCAATACGTCGTTGGAAAACACAACAAACATACCCAGCATGCCACGACGGCCTTCCAGGAGATTGTCGGCGTTCTCAGAGGCGTTGGCAGAAGAGCAAGGATACTCTCCTCCGACACCAACTCCAAGAATACCACGGTAGATGGTCAAGGCCCAGAAGAGACCAGTCACTGATCCATGAGCGCCATACGCTCCAGCGCACAGGGCAGCACCCAGGATGACCAAAAAAGTGGTCACCATCATTCCAACCTTGCGTCCAACACGATCAATGAAGAATCCGAATCCGAGCTATTCATCCGATCAAACGATCAACAAACAAACATGAGTAAGTTTTTTTTGCCTCTCATGTCTTGTTTTCGTATCCTTGAAAGTAAAAGTCATGCCTTACCTGTCCAAGGACAATACCGCAAAAAAGAGCGTTTCCAAGGCGAGTGGACATCTCAGAGGTGTAGGCTTCGCCATAGATCTTGGAGAAGCAAACGTTGACCAGGGAGAGGACACCAACCTGGTATCCATCCGACATTAATGCGCAACCTATAGTCATATATGATGTTGGGTCAAATTAGCATATAGTGGTACAATAATATATCCAGATTGCGGGCACCACAGTATGGAGCTAGTACCAGAGAAGATCACGGTGAACAGGGGCGACATCTTTTGAAGCTTGCGGGCCTTCTCGATTTCATCTTCGGACATGACGACGACGTTGTCGTGCGCCTTTTCGGGCATGAACTCTGACATGACCGTATATGTAGTGTGATGTGGAGGGTGGAGGAGAGAGTGAAGGAGAGAAGGAGTGACGAGGAGAGAAGGAGTGACGAGGAGAGCAGGAGGGGGGAAGGGCACTGGTGTTTGGATGGTCAGCGACAGTGACAGAACCAACAAAGGGGGAAGGATCAAGTATTTATACGAAGTACTCTTCTTTTTTGGCAGAGTCTCGTAACTCGTCGCCTCGTGGAGACGTCCTGCGACGGATCAACCAAGTTTACTTGCATGCTTGTCGCCAAATTGTCCAGGCTCGACTTTTTTTCCTTCTTTTGGTCAATCCGTGACTTCTCGCCCTATCCCATCCCTTCAAGTTTTCCCTGCAGCGACAACAAATAATAATTCTCTTGTCTTCTCATGTTGAGCGTTAGCACACTAAATGCTTCTTTTGTCTCTTCCATGGCCCAATAATTGGCCAAAACTTGCGAACGCTTGGTTCTCCAGCAGTGCCATTAGTGCCAACAGGAAAGTAAAAGAAGGGCGCCCCCTGGAATACGAACAAAGTACATACTTACATCGCAGCCAATGGCCTTCAACGAGGCAAGGCCACATTCGAGGATTCTCTTCAACAACTCGAGTAGAAATAATCGGAAAGAGCTGTCGTTTATCCGAAGCGAGATGGAAGCTCGTGAGCTTGTTGCAAGCTTGTTTTTGATGTCAATGGATTGGAAAGGTAGCTCTCTTTTTTTGTGTCCAACAACCACATTTTCCTTTTTTTAGGCTAATTCGCTTTAGGTTCATCTGATAAAAATCCATCAGCGATGTCACTCGAGGGAACGGAGTTTGCCTTGGACGCAAGTCCGCCGACGGTCGCACAAACATAGAGAGATCCAGTCGATGCTAGCCAATGGCTTATCACACGCCCTGCTCCTGGTCTAGCATGTGCGTCTATCCCGGGTTGCTGTTTGCCCTAAAGTGGCGGGTCTAGCAAAAAAAGGCAAGTCCTGCTCCAAGTGACAATTGTGTATTAGTTTTAGTTTATTGTCTTCGCTCCTCCATGAATCTACAAGTACCTCCATTTTTTGTTCTTATTTCATGCAAGCAGCGGTGTCAGGGACTCGAGCATCAGTGGGTCCACCTTGGACAACCAGTTCTGTCTAAAGGACACAGAACCACCGTTCAGTCTCTCGCACTCCTGCAGCGATGCTGTGACATAGTGAGCCAAGTTGGTCGTGTGGACAGGGTCGCGCTTCAGCAGTTCACGGCGACGGAGCACCTCTGCCGTCTCTTCAGAGGCATCGTCCTCGTCCTCCTGCGCCTCGCGCCAGTAAACAAGCGAGTCGCCCGACCCATTCTCGTTGACCTCGTTCAGGACATCGCCCCAAATACCGACCAGGCGAGGCAACTGTGAAAGCATCTGAGGGTCGGTCGTGCGCATCATGGCGGTCAGACCCATCGCATGCAGTTTGCGGAACTTGGGATGAGAGACGTTGTCAAACTAAAATTTTCAAACAGAGCAAAAAGGGTCAGAGGTGGTTTGGCAAAAGGGCATTTTCTATCAGCCATCTCAGCACTTACCTTCTCCATCCAGACGTCGATAAAGGCTTCCAGCAACTGAGGTTGACCAAACTGCTGGCCAGCATCTGTCACAGTTTTGGTGAGGTAAGCCGAATCCTCCACGGCGACTCTTGCCATGAACGCCAAGAATTGGCACAGGACCACGTTAGGTTCCTAATAAGCACATGTCCTCGGGAGGCAAGTTAGCCTCTGTAGTTTGTAAAAAATAATAAAGCAAAAAGTGAGCCGAGTTGTATGACGTTACCTTCTTCTCAATAATGATGCTGAGGACCTTGTTAATGAGACCTGAAGACACATAGATCTCGCCAGCGATGCGGACAGGGCAAGTTTGTGCAACAACGTCCATAAACTGCATGATGGCCACGCTCGCCTCGAGGCGCAGACCTCCCAACAGTCCAGCGACGGCACTGATCATGGCAGGTCCTGCTGCCTGGAAAGTCCGCTCTGCGTCGATCAAGAGATAGCTCTGCAGGATCTTGAGCATGGTGCGCATATGGTCCATTCCTTCTGACAAAAGAGTAACGGCAGCAGGCGCCAAGCTGATCAGCTCTGCTGTGGGTTCGCGGGCACTCTTGAGAGTAGCCAACCAGAGCTCAAAGCCGTCCTCCATCAAGTAAACATGAGCTTCCTGTGAAGGGTCGACACTCAGACGGATCAAGGGCATCACAAGGGCATGAAGGCCAACAGATTGTGATTTCAGAGACTATTCGATGGAGGCAATAAAGTGAAAACAAGGTCTCGGGATGGTCGTTTCAGGAGAGGAAAGGACGCTTCTACTTACCTCGACAAGCTTGGTCATTATCACCAGAATGGCTGACTGCAGGAGATTCTGGTCAGCTGCTGCTTGCCAGAGTGGAGGCAGAAGCTCAATGATTTGCTGGGCGTAGGGCGCGATATGCTCGTCCATGCGCTCAACAATGATGGACATGCAGCTCAGAATTCTCATCCTGCTGTCTGGTTCCTCCACATCGCCCATAACCGATCTAAGTCCTTGGACGGCCTGTTCCAAGAAGGGAGCAAACGATTGCGGTTCAAAATCCCAGTCGTCGATGCTCATCTTGAGGTTCTGAGCCGCTGCAAGTCGAACAGCCAAGTGCTCCTCCGGCCTCAGCAGATGAAGCATGACCGTGTACACTGTTGGTCGTGCTGCTTTGGAGATATTGACGCTGACCCACTTGCCAATCATCCATGCAATTCGGCGACGGATAATTTTGAAGCTGGAAGCGAGTGGTATCAAGTTGACATACGTATTAGAGAAAGTTTGAGTACATTATGACGACCATAAGGTGTGGCGTATATAATGTAGCTTACTTGGGATCTGCATTCTGCACCTCCTGTGAAAGCTGTCCGTTCAACCAGGAATCAAAGTCTACGGCACCATACAGGTCGTGCGATCCGAGTCCAATGGCACAATAGATCGAGTCCTTGAGGAACAAATCGGTCATACCTGTTCTCACGAGAAAAGCTGGTGTCAGTCGAAGAGCACTTGATGCATATCAGAGAGCATGGCAAAATTTTCTCCGCTTACTTGGTGTTGTTCCTGCAAGCTGTACCAAAAGCGGACTGAGTCGTACACGTTGGCTAGAGAGAAGATCCATGAACACCTTTTCGGCACATGGTCTCAACTGATACTTCCATGAGTCGGCCTCTTCTTCTAATGCCCATTCCTCGGGAGATGAGTCCCATTCCTCCAGATCAGCCTCCGAAAGTCGCATGTACTTTGTGATCAAAATCTCTGCAAGTCGGTTTGTGGTTTCTGGGGTCATAAACTCTTTCTCGATGATTTCGCGACAGCGGACAACAATAGGCTCAGGGTCGTCTGTTATCAAAAAGTTGGTACATGCCATGTTAGTGCAGGTCCTCCAATGTCGTGTTTGTCGCGTGGCTTTCAAAGTTTAGGTACGTACGGTCACTGAGAATAAACTGTGGGTCCTTAAGGGTCTTCTTGATCAAAAGTAGCGCCTGGATCAGAGTGTTTTGAGAAGGTGCCGCAGCGTGTTCAGATTGGTTGCCCTCCAAGATACTCCAGTAGAATCGAAGAACATCACTGGCACCTGGGGTCACAATAAACTGACGAGGGTGGGCGTCCATCAAATCCAGGTAGAACTTTCCAATCAACTTGATATGGGCGTCCACGGATGTGACAAGGAACGAGCACTGCTCGGGAATCGACTCCTTGAACGCCATAAACTTCTGCAGATGCTCCAGGGCCAATTTGAAGAATGCGACCGGTCCATTTGATGATGCAAACTCAGGGAATCCGTGCACGACGACTCTTCGGAGGCACTTGAGCGCCATGTGAGATGTCTCCAAGCAACTTGAAAGACTCTCGATGTTGGTGGTGTTGGAGGCGAAGAGAACGTCGACATAGCGGACGTAAATGGCAACAATGTCGGTAAAGAGGTCGGGAGCCACCTGCTGGAACTGTTTCCTTCCTGCTGCCAAAGTCTTTGAAATGAGTCCTTTAACCACCAAGTGGAGGGTATAGAGAGATCGTTGCTGAACAAGTCGTGCCCTTGGGTCAGATTCGTTGGCTGTCGAGTTTCGAACAATCTCCAAAAGTGTTGTCAACAGATCGGGCCTATCAGACGAGTCTTTGGTAAGTATGATAGATAAGAGGGGCGATGTTCGCGTTGATCAGGGTTGCTTGCACGAACCATTCAAGTGGAAAGTCGAGTCTTGCAATCTTGGCAATCAGCACAGCGTTCTGAGTTGCAAGCTATGAAGGATTCATAGGTGACATTAGTACAAGTCACCGATCGATCCATGGCATATGTGACAAGACCGTTGACATATCATACCGGCTTCTGTTCTTCGTCAAGGGCAGTCAAAAGACGCGATCGGATAGCCACCTTTTCTTCGGGAGCTATCGCACTATCAAACGTGAGATCCGTGAGTTTTAGCAACTTTCCCTTTCCTCCTTTTCAGCCGCCCATCATTGAGGGTCCCAGATCCTGACTGGCTGTGTTCAACGGATCATACCTTCTTGCGTTTTTTCTCCAGTATTTATCGATTCCATTCTTCAGGTAGATAATGGCCTGCCAGCGGATGTTGGTGTCCAAAGATTTGTCATAAAAGATATCCTAAAAGTAGACGCATTGGATGTGATCGTCAGCTGCACCGCCCATGGTTGAGATTTACGTTCTTGCCATGAGTAAGCACCATGTGTTTTAACCTGGAGAGTGGCATTGAATTGCGTGGTCGCTTCCCACTGTTGCAGCTGGGTGACGGCATTCTGCATGCGAGCCGGGTCCTGCGAGGCAGCCTCGGTAAGAACGTTCAGGAGGACATCCCTGGGCGACGACATGGCTGATACTGATGGTTGATGGTTGGGCAAATCAGAGCTGAATGACTTTCAACGCTATCAAAAAGTCAAACTCTGTTTGCCCAAAAAGCCACTTTGCGCATACAAAGGTACAACCGACCACTTTCTACCGATCTTCATTTTAAAAAGGTGTGTGCCGATCGGCACATGTCTCCGCTGCCCGCCCGTTTTTTACTTCAACGGCGGTCCTTTCTCGGCTTGCTTTTCATTCCATCTCATACTTCGTCTCATCCTCCAATACCCCATCGGCACACCTCAGGCCTCAGCATTTCCTTCTCTATATAGCACTCACATCCACCCTTCATAATGACCTCACCGCAAACACCATTCTGGGAGCCGGACTGGAAAAGTGTCCAGGCGCCACTATCTGCGCTCCGTCGGCAGCTCGCTTCGTTCCCCTCTCCACCCCTGCGCATTATGAAAGTGAGTCAGCTCGATGCCGAGTTGCTCGATGACGAACTTCTCGAGACCATGAAGGAACAGCTCTGGAGTGCATTCGCCCTGTTCAAGGTAACGTCCGAATGCCGTTTTGGGTGCATGCATTCCATCTCCGACAGACTTAGGAAAGGCTGATCAGCCAAGCGAACTATTGGTGAGCTATGAGGTTGTGAACACCCATTCATTTTTTGTTGCTGACTGCTCTTCTACTACCTGTCTTGATGACTTGTAGCCAACATTCAAGGATAAGTTCAAGCCCGAGTTGACACTCGCGTTGAACCTGATCATGTACAAGTTCTCGGTGTACGACATGGGTGCAACCTATGGATCTCAGCTGCAGAACCTGGTCTACAGAAACGAGAGGAAACACAGTGGAGGGTGTAAGACCTTATTACTGTTGGCCTCTATGGCGCTTTTTTCAGTCTAAGCTTGATTACTTACGCCTGCTGTTCCTTGTATATCCTGCTGTTCCTTGTATATCCTGCTGTTCCTTGTATATGATAGTGCAATCTACTGCAACGGACGCTCATTTGACAAAAACGCAAAAGATTGTATACGGAGTAGTTACAGTCGGCGGTCAATATGTCATGGAGAGAGTGAACGGCATTGTAACAGAACAAGGATGGGGAGAATTACCAGAGGTAAACAAGCCAGGAAACCGACCGGAATCCATATCTGCTCCTGTTAACCTGTTAAGTGAACGACTCCTGAGACTCACTTTCTTCTCGAATGTCAACAGGACAACATCAAGCGCAAGGCGTGGAATCTCCTTCAAAAGGGAACAAGCGCCTTCAAAATCTTTTCGCTCGTCAACTTTTTGGCATTCTTGTATGCCGGCAAGTAAGTGATTCGAGGACACGCTAAGAAAATGTACACATCAAGCTCAGTGACCTGACTAACATTTCCATACTTGAACCTTCATAGATATCGCACGATTTTGGAGCGCATCCTGTCCATGCGTCTTGTATATGCTGAGCGTAATTCCAACCGGCAGGCTAGCTTTGAGTTTCTGAATCGCCAGATGGTCTGGCACGCATTCACAGTACGTTTCATCTCACAGAAAAGCTCAACGTACACAGGAAAATAGGCGGACGAAATCCGATGTCTAACATTGGTTTACTTTTCAATAGGAGTTCTTGATGTTCTTGATGCCCCTGATCAACGTATCCAAGCTAAAGAGAAACGTGAAGAGGATGCTCCTGCCTGCAGCTCTCATGTCAGCAAACGAGCTTTCGGCGCTGCCTGCTCATATCTGTGCCATCTGCCACGAAAGCAATACTGCTGCCCCAACAACCACACCAGGAAACGCCACCTCGACATTTATTCATAACCCATATATCACGGACTGTGGGCACATCTACTGCTACTACTGCGTAAAGACCAAGATGATGATCGACGACGAGTGGTGCTGTCTTCGTTGCGGCAAGAAGGTGGATGCGATCGCTCGACATGTTGAGGTCGCACCAGACAAAGCACTTATCGAAAAGACGGACCAAGAAGAAGAGGAAGAGTCTGAAGGTGAAGAAGAGGAAAAGCAAACTTCTGAGGCGAAATAGAAGACCATCTACGTCAAATATCATGTTGAATGAATCTAATACCTGTTTTTCTCGCCACGAAAAATTATAAGCCGTTGTGACCCTTAAGCGTCACGATTTTGAGGCTCGTGGTTTCAAATGCGTGAGCAATGGTCATTTGTTGCATGTCGCGCAGGGACACGAACACACACTTTCTTTCACCCCCCCCCCCCCTTTTCACATCACCTTCCTCGTCTGTTGTTCTCACACACCACAGCATCTCCATCTCCTTCACACGCACCAGCAGAATAACCGCATTCGTAACAAGGAACAGCTGGGGGAATGCGTTTGCCACCCGAGTTCACAAAGCCCATCGAGGCCACCACAGAGGAGCATGACACTGACAAAGAACCCGACACTCTTTCAGTGAATCCTCCTGATGAGCACCATGCTGACGAAGAGAAGGAGGCATCGGAGGAAGAAGAAGGAGAAGAAGGAGAAGAAGAAAGCGAGCAAGACGACGGCGAGGAAGAAAAAGAAGAACAAGAAGAAGAACAAGAAGAAGAAGAAACTGAGTCTGAGGAAGAGGAAGAAGACGACGACGAAGACGAGGAAGAAGAAGAGGAGGAGAACGAAGAAGAAGACAGTGACGAAGAGGAAGAAGAGTCTGAGGAGGAGGAAGATGAAGAGCCGAAACTCAACTACCAGCGTCTCGGCGCAGGTATTGGCAACATGCTCAAGAAGGATTCTGCCAGCGCAACCACCGTATCCGAGAGATTCCTGGTATGAACACCTGCATAGTCGATTGTCAGCAGAAGGACAAAAGGGGGACACACTTGTTAACGGTTGCAGCCGATCCCTTTTTTTAGGCCATGGGAACATACTGGGGAGTAGTACATATCATGGACTTTGAAGGAAACGAGAACCAAAAGTTCCAGGCCCATCAGGCAACCGTCAACGATCTGAGTGTCGACCTGGAGGGCGAATACGTTGCCAGTGCGTCTGACGATGGTATGAGGACGAAACAAAAGGATCAATGACTTTTAGAAGGGACGACAGAATTCATGTGAGCTCACAATGTCACCTCTTCGCGTTTGAACTTTAGGCAAGGTCGTCATCAATGGATTGTTCACGCAGGAGCACCACGTCTTTAACTACAAGCGACCCCTCAAAGCCGTTGCATTGGAGCCCGACTATGCGAAATCCACCTCCAAGCAGTTTGTTTCGGGAGGCATGGCTGGACAACTTATCCTCAATGAGAAAGGTACAGCTGTGTCCGAACTGCACATATGCTAGAGACTTGCTTTGTTTCTGACTCGACATCCTTCCCATGTTTAGGCTGGTTCGGCAACAGGGATGTTGTCCTGCACTCGGGAGAGGGACCCATCTACGCCATCAAGTGGCGTGGCAACCTGATTGCTTGGTCGAACGATCTGGTAGGTAGCTGCGTCTTTCAGTCGGAACAAGGATGTGTGAATTCGAAGGGCGGAGCAATTCATTAACCCATGCCTTTTCTGCTGTTGGACCTTAGGGTGTGAAAATCTACGACACCACCACCGAACAGCGCATTACATTTATCGACAGACCAGGGTCGAGCCCCAGAGCAGACTTGTTCAAGTGCAGGCTTTGCTGGAAAAGCGACACCGAGCTGTTGATTGGATGGGCAGCCCTCGTCAAAATTGCAGTGGTCAAGGACCGTCCCAAGGACCAGATGAAGTCTGGGCTTCCCGCACAATATGTTGAGATCACCACTATGTGAGTTCCTTGACTGCTTTCCTTCGTACTTCTAAACTTGACGACGCTTGGTCTAATCATCGTTTGATACAATATCTCTAGGTTCCAAACAGATTTCATTGTCTGCGGTATTGCTCCATTCGGGAAAATGCTGTTGCTTATGGCGTATAATGTCGACAACATTGACGAGATTGCTCATATCAGTGGATCCGAAACGACCGAGCGCAAGGTGAGTTGACGTAACTGAGCCGAAGAAACAGCGCGTAATAGGGTGCTAACAAGTAGCTTTCTCAAAAATATAGATGGCAAAGAGACCCGAACTTCGTATCATCAACGCCTACAATGAGGAAATTAGCTCGGACGCTCTGACACTACACGGATTCGCTCATTACCAGGCCAACGAATATATGTTTGAGCATCTGCCATCACAAGACATGTTTTATATCGGCAGTCCCAAGGATCTGGTCGTGGCCAAGGAGCGCGATGCCGATGACCATATTCAATGGTTGATGGAGCGTGAGCGATACGAGGAAGCCTTGCACCATGCGCGCGAGGCGCAGGTCTATGGCGGCAGCAAAAAGTTTAACGCCAGTGAGATCGGGCAAAAATACTTGGGCTGGCTTCTCGAGCGAGGTGAGAGTCCAGTGGTTTTGACTAATATCTCTCATGATAGGAAGACCTTCTGACCTTCTTGTCATATGTTCTTATCGCGTGCTTGTAGAGGAGTACGACAAGGCAGCGACACAGTGTCCAAGTATCCTAGGATCGGATGCAGATCTTTGGGAGCACTGGATCTATGCCTTTGCTGAGGCTCGGCAACTCAAGGTACCAATCGCAGCATTACTGGAGATTAATGAGGGAAACTCGTAATAGAAGAATTAACGTGAAATCTTTCAACAGGCTATTGCGGGATATATTCCGTGCAAGGAGCCAACTCTCAGCGACACAATCTATGAATTGGTGTTGGCGTATTTCTTGATGCACGACCATCAGGTTTGTAGATTACAATTTTCGTCGGTATCAAGTTTTTTATTCCCTTGACCATTGATCATTTGCTGACGTTTCTCCTTGCTGGTTACCACCAAAATAGTCTCTCTTCAATACTGTACAGAGTTTCCCACCCGGCCTTTACAACATCCAAAATGTTATTGTCGCCGTGGAAGATCGTTTGAAGCAAGACAAGGACAACATACTGCTCATGGAATCTCTTGCAAAGCTGTAAGACCTCGGTGATCACATGAGGACGAAATTAGGTGTCTGTGAGGCACATCATGCTGATCCCAGTTTTTTTTTGTTCTTGTAGATATACCCTAGATAACAGAGCCGACAGAGCCTTGGAGTACTTCCTTCGCCTTCGCCGACCCAACGTCTTTGAGCTTATCCGCAACCACAACTTGTACTCCACAGTGAAAGACAAGGCTGTCCTGCTGATGGAGTTTGACCAATACCTGTACGACCAAAAGTTCAAGGAAATAGAAGAGGCCAAGAAGGGCAAGCGTACCACAGAACCAGAGAAGCACGAAAAGACAGCGGAGGAAGAGTTGACCCAAGGACCGGCCGTTCAGATGATGATTGAGCACACTGAGGAGATTCCGGTACGTTAGCGAGCTTCACTGGCGTTGGACGAAAAATGTGATGGAGTTATCCAAATGAGGGCTAACGTGCTGATTTTTTTGTCAATGTCTGCCAATAGATCAAGCATGTAGTGCCGCAGCTGAAAGATCACCCCAGGTTACTCCACATTTATCTCGATGCACTCTTCCTGCGCGATCCACATCTTGGCTTTGAGTTCCATGACCTGCAAGTTGAGCTGTATGCTACCTACGCTCCCGGCAGGCTGATTGACTTTTTGAGAGCTAGCAATTACTATTCACTCGAGAGGGTAAAAAAAAACTTGTTTCCATGTTGGATCGCAATGTACTGCGCGGTCTCTCGTCTCGTGATTAACAAATTGTATTCCATTCCATATAGGCTTACCGCACTTGCGAGAAGCGTGATCTGGTTCCAGAGATGGTGTTCCTTTTGGGCCGCATGGGCGACAACAAGAAGGCATTGATGCTCATTATCGAGCGATTAGGCGATGTTGAGAGGGTAAGACATATGTGTTACTCTCATGTGGTCTTGAGTGTATATTGTTAACCTTTTGTTTTCTTGCTTCTGCGTAAAGGCCATCAATTTCGCAAAGGAGCAGAATGATGATGACCTCTGGGAGGATCTGCTCAAGTACTCCATGGACAAGCCTCGTAAGTGCCATGGCGATGGAGACTCTTTCGATATGTGGGAGTTCTGTTATGCTGACTTTTTTTATTTCCAAAAAAAAAAAAAAACTATCTTTCTAGACTTCATCAGAGGCTTGCTGCAGAATGTTGGCACCGAGATTGATCCTATCCGTTTGATCCGCCGTATCCCCAACGGCCTAGAGATTCCAGATCTTCGACCGGCGTTGATGAAGATTTTGCAGGACTTTAACCTTCAAATGTCTCTCCGTGAGGGTTGTCGGCGCATCCTTGTGAGCGACAGTGTTGCCATGGCGGACCAGCTTCAACGATCCCAGAAACGCGGTATTTCTTGCTCAGGTAATCAACGAATGCTGCCTTCTCTACATTTTTTTTTTTTTTTTTTTTTTTTTTTTTTTTTTTTTTTGGCTCTGTCCGAATCCTTACTTTCGTACCCATTCTTATGCTTCTTTGTTCGTGTTATTTCTATTATCCAGAGGACACGATGTGCTCAATCTGCCAGCAGCCGATTTTCGACCGCAGTGAAAACCGGGTCCCAGGCGCCCCGATCTCGACGTTTGTGGTGTTCTTCTGTCGCCATGTGTTCCACGACAAGTGTCTATTTGCAGACGATGAAGAGACCATGCCGCGGATCAAGTCGAGCCTGACACGGATCAACCTCCGTACCAAAGCCAACCATGCGGCGCTGATCCGGTCCAAACGCGGCCGGACGCCATGTCCGCTGTGCCTCGACCAGGCCAAGCTTGAACTGACTTCGAATCAGTAAGAAATAAAATTTGTAAGGAATTGCGCCATTTGTAGTTTCGGCGCGTGAATCATACAGCTTCGCCGGGATGGTTGCCCCAAAGAAAAAAAAAAAGCAGTTCACATGAGATTCCAAGGAGAACTTTCAGCTGTAAAAAGCGGGGAGGGAGGGGGGCTTAACTAGGTTTTACAACTCAGCAACACCGTAAGAACAAAAAAAAACCTCCTCGTCTTCGCTCCATGCTGGAGACCCCTGAACCTTGGTCCTGGTGATCGTCCCCTTTGGGTGGAGAGATATTCAGGCCCAGAATCGATTAACCTTATTTCTGCCTCGCCATGGTGCGGGATAGATAGCCGTCTTGTCCCCTCATGAAGCATTAGACACCGGCACCGAGGTATGCGATATGGTGCTAACGAAGTTTTATTTGTTATACAAGGGTAGGAATAAAAAAATGCAGAATGAAAAAAAATAGCAGAAAATCAAGTGAATGCAAAGGTGTGTTATGTGCAGCAACGCAGGTAGAGTCCCTCATCGTTAGTCTACCTCAGGAAATTCAGCATCAATCTCCGCCTGGAGAGAAGCTCGGCGCTTGGCCAACAGATCGTTGCGCTCCCTGCACTTACGCACCTCCGTGGGCCAGTTGGTCTTGATGATAACCCAGAGCTCTCCAATGCTGACCATCCAGAGTGCGACACATAGCGCGCCCCACAGGCCCTTGAGACCCCAGCCCAGGGTGAACGCCAGGAGGTATCCGATAGGGAAGGCAACGAGATAGTATGCAATCAGGTTGAGGTACGCGCCCAAATGCTGCAGTCCAACACCACGGAGAACTCCGCCGCCAACACCAGCCATGCCGTCACTGATCTGGAACAGGGCCACAAGAGGAAGCACCATGGCGACCGTGGCGACAACATCGGCATCTTCACTGAACAAGCGGCCCCAGCGGTCCTTGAAGAGAAGGAGCATGGTCGAGTTGACCATGCCGAAGATGATAGCCAGAGCGATCGAGACACGGCTGGCGACCTTGGCGGAGCGGTGGTCGCCCTTGCCAATCAAGTTGCCCACGCGGTTCGAAGCTGCGATGGAAATACCAAAGGGGATTGTGTACAACAATCCAGACGTTTGCACGACCACTGATTGCGCCGCAAGGGCCACTGTGCCAAGGTACGACGCAGCGAGCGATACCACCTCGAACGCCCACCACTCTGTGCAGACCATCATGACACCTGGGATCGCCAGCTTCAAGAAGGCGGGCCAGCCTGTCAAGGCGTCCTTGCTCCAGCCGCCCCAGCCCTGGTATCCGTCCACAAAGCGAATGTAGAGCAGGAGCAAGATCAGCATGTTCCAGTACGAGATCGAGGTGGCGATGGGTGCTCCAATGTATCCGATGCCGATGTACTTGTTCCAGACGAGCGAGTAGTTGAGGACCACGTTGATGGGCGAGGCGATCAAGAGGACATAGGTGCTAGCGTGCATGTTGCCCTGGGCCTGGAGGTACTTCTTGACACACTCAAAGATCAGGAAGGCGGGAGCACCGGGGAGGAGACCACGCAAGAAGAGGGCGGCATGCTGGGCGAGGGCGGGCTCTTGTCCCAGCAGCGAAAAGATGTGTTCGGACGACAGCCAAACTCCGGCGATAGGGACAAACAGAACCATGAGGACCAGGATGGCGCGCTGCAGGTGCAGTCCAAGGGTATGTGGGTGGTGGCTGGTGAAGGATTGTGAGCACAGAGTGTCGAGCGCTGTTGCGGTTCCTAACGAGACTGACCAACAGGTAACGGCTGCGAACATGGATGCCAGTGATGAAGCAGCCAGTTCTAATATGGAGAGAAGAACGTGTTCATGGTTAGTAAGAGATAAGGGATTGTTTGCCTTTTTGCCCATTGAAAAATAAAGAGCGCATATCAATCACTCTTCTCGCTCTCATTCTTGTCCTCTTGTCCAATTGTCCAATTGTCTTTGTTTTGTCCCACCATGGAAAAAAGAGCTCATGATGACGACGAATGGCACCAAATGCAAAAAAATAAGAAAACTAAGGGCGTGCAGATCGAAATCCCACACAAGCATGCATGGTCCTTAGCAGAATATTCCGTGTGGTGTGACTATGCCTGTGTTCAAGTAAGCTTAACAGAACATATATCACTTCATAATGCCAATTTTTGATAACCGGCCAGTGTGAAATAAGCTTACCGATGGATCCCAAGTGGCCCAATGAGATCAAACTCGCCAGCTGAAGCGAGTTCTGGAGAACATAGGTCAGGACAACGGGGCCAGAGTAGCGGAGCAGGATATTGAACTCGCGCAGGGTCAGTTCCTTGCTCGACATGAGAGTCGAGTCGCTCCGGAAAGAAGCGTTGTCGGAAGTAGGGTGGATGGGGCGGCCATCATCGCTGATGATGGTTGAAGACGAGGATGTGCCGTGATTGGAGGTATAGTAGTTGTTGGGTCCGAGGAGCTGCTCAGTCTCGGAGAGCGTGGAGGGCGCCTTGGTGATCAAGGGAGAGCGCTCGGAGACTGTGGGAAGAGCCGCATGCTGTGTGGGCGGGCTTGGAGGAAAGGCGTGGTCGTAAGCCTGCTCGAATGAGTGCTTTGGAAAGGAGGACATTTGTTGAGAATGTCTCTTTGGATCAGGAAGAGTTAAATCTGGGTATTGTCCACAATGGAATTGAGGTCACGAACTAACAGAGGGATGGATGGTATCGAATTGAATGGTAGTACAAAGAGAGAGAAAGAAAGAGAGAGAGGGACAGAGAGAGAGAGAGAAATGGAAATGGAAATGGAAGTGGGGGGTGGAGAGAGTGAGTAGGATGGATGGCGAAGGAAGGAAGGAAGGAAGGCTGGATGTGAACGGAGGCTAATGAACAAGGAGATCAGAGACAACAACAACAGGAAAAGAAAAAGAAGAAAAAAGAAACAAACAAACAAATGGCCATCGTTTAAATACTGAACCCTTTTTTCCTTGTTTATCATCATGATTTGCTCAACCGCCTCCTCGCTGCCCTCTCTGGGTTTGGATCCACAATGGAACTCCCTTGGCGCAGGATAATGGTGCAGCGAAACGGGTTTCCAACAGAGTTTCAAAAAAAGAAGAGCAGCTGACTCAACTCGCCTCAGCAAATCTTATTCTCTCGTTTTTACTGCTCAGCACAAATCTAAGCGAGATACGACAAACACAATTCAAACGTCCCTGTTCCGAGACCACCGCAGAACAAGACGCTCGATTTGGCCATCTTCAATTTCTGTTGTTATCAATGGCATGGAGTGAGGAGCGATCGCATGTGTCCTGTCTCTACCGCCATAGGAAAATGGACTGTGGAGAGAGAAAGAGTGGAGAAGGAAGGAGACATGCACCTCCTGGCATCGATCGGCTTCTTGACTCCACTTTTTTCCGTCTTCCTGGATCACATCTCCCCGCAAATCCATGAACATTTCAAGGCATCTTCGATCCCAGCTTGGTTCCCAGGTGTCCAGATCGCAGGTATGGTTCCCCTCTCTCCATAGATCGAGGAACGCACTTCCTGATAATCTCTATCAAGAATGTCCAAGCTCTGCCTTGTACAAAGTCTCCGACAACAAAGCAACGCCTTAAGTCCAACGGCGTCTGATCACAAAACGGTGTGGTCTGTGCCCTCAGGAACCAATCAGAATCGAGTTGGAAGGAAGGGTTAGGAATCAATTTTTTTTATTTCCTGCGCCTGCACTACTGTGGATGTCGCTTGTCCTTCGGCGGTACCATGGCAGCCCCCTGGTTGCTGTATGGGTTGGGTGCATACTGTTGGCCAGGTGCGTTATGGTAGTTCATGGTGTATTGGTTGGTGCTCTGAGTCGTGAGGTTGTTGTTGAACTGACCATTGCTGGGGGACACTGGATATGGGGTAGAGCCTGGAAGAGAGTCCCGATAAGGCTGTTGAGGGATCAGGCTCGAAGATGATTGCTCCTGCTGCAAACGAGCCTCTTCCTTCTCGATCTCATCTGCGACCCACAGCGCACTTCCCACGATGTTGGTCCACACAAACAACAAATTGGCCAATGGAATCATCTCCAGCCCTACAGCCACCGACCCAAAACTAGAGTAAACGCGGTAGAGCACTGAGGTCAATCGGAGTGCATACACATGAGAACAGTAAAATAACTGGATCATCGGTATCTGTGTCTAAAAACTTGGTCCGACAACTTACTTTGTGAACTCGCCCCTCCGCTCCCAGGCCTCTTTCCTTGATTGCAGCACTGAAATGTTGCGAATCTCAGCGTCGTAGTGGAAGCGCAGCCCAAATGTGAGGATCCAGCCGTTAATCATGGCGTAGAGGATCTAGATGACATTTTTTTTTGGAAACATGAGGTCGAGATTAGTTCCTTCACTGGCTAGCCCTTCGTGCAAATCGTCTTCACGGTCGACAAGAAATGGAAACGTTACCTGTCCAGCAATAGGAATGAGGTTGAGGGGCAGGGTGAGGATCAAGACAATAATCTAGAAGGGTCGAGACACATTAACGCGAATAGTTAATATACATATTCACGAGGAAATTGCTTGCGCACCGATAGGCGAGCCGTTCCTTTTTTTTTTTGTTTGTACGACGCCACAACAAAGAACAAAACGATGACTCTGTTGTGGCTTCTTAGTTTGTGGCACTGTCATTCTATCGCAATCCACACAGCACTCCGTCTCGTCCTCCAACAAAGTGTATCGGCTTTTTGTTTTCTTTTTTGTTTCTTTTGGGCACGCAGGTACGGGATGCATTGTGATGGGACTGTGGTGATGTATGCTGGCGGGTTGGGGCTTGGGGCTCGGGGGCTGGAGTTGAAGTCAGGGGGTCAACCAGAGCCCAAATTTGGAGTTGGTTGAGTGAAGCAACCGTGTATTAATAACATCAAAGTTGGGGATAGAGACAGACTTGCCTGGAAGAAGACAATCAAGAGTCCACCGTGAACACCACGGAGGCACTTGACAACATCATTGCCCTCGTTCTGCTTGAGGACGTGACGGAGACCACGCAACTTGAGGACTCTGTCAAACAGGCCATCCTGATAGATGGGTAAAATGATCAGATAGAAGAGAATGATCATCACTGCAACCTCGAGCAATACGAAAATGACACAAACGATCCTACATTTGTCGGAGGGGAGCGTAAAAGGAAAAATGCGCACCACACGCTTGCTTAGCATTTGCATAAAAATGCACAGACAAGAGCCAGGCAGCAAGAGTACATAAAGCTTGTACAAGAAAGTCTCACCATGCTACAGCGGCTGGGCATTTGACATTGATGAGTGCATGGGCCTGCAGCCTGAGCAGGTATGCAAATCCAAAGATGAGAGCCGCGATGCCCCAGATCATGGTGATCAGGATTGGACAAATGAGATTGGAGAAGAGCTGTGGGTGGGTCAGCATGTAAAAGATACCCTTGACAGGGTAGCTGGACGGGATAATCACTGTCATTGGGGTGAGAGGTGTGGGTATGAGTTTGTGGGAAATGACAAACGATGGGTAAGGAGGTTTGGAGGTGGCCCCAATGGGAGGATGAGAGAATGCTGGTATTGCAAGAGGAGAGAGCAAAAGCATTGCAGACACCCTTTTTGGCTTTTGTTCCATGTGTCTGAGATGCAAAGCTCGCTGGGAACCTGTCTCCTAGTCACGTTATTTCTTCCCCACTTTTGCTGAGTCCGTGGAACCTGCCCGTTCTTGCCCTGAATTGGATGACAACTCCATCTCTTTACTTTCCGTTCTCATCACTCACCACATTCACCATGTTTGCTCTTCGTCGCACTGCCCTTCCTTCGCTCTCCTTGGTAAATCACCCACGTTCGCATCAGCATTGACACGCCATCCATCCGAGTAGAGATGACTGAGTTTCTACCCGTGCCGACAATCTCGAGTAATCACGCCTGATCTCGCTTCTCACCATTCGATCTTGTTCTCCAACCTTAGGCCCGTAGCTATGCCACCACTGGAAACGTCTCCGCCTTGTTGTTGGTGGAGCACAAGGACAACAAGATCGCTGCCTCGACCCTGAACGCTCTCACTGCTGCCTCAACCTTGGGCGGATCCGTCACCGCCCTTGTTGCTGGCAACGCCCCTGAGGCCGTTGTTGGAGAGGTTGCCAAGCTCGCTGGTGTCTCCAAGGTCCTCGTGGCCAAGGACGCTGCCTTCACCCACGCCTTGCCCGAGACCTACTCCTCACTCTTGGTCGAGACCCAGAAGAAGCACGGATTCACTCACTTGATCGCCTCTCACTCTGCCTTTGGCAAGAACGTCATGCCTCGCGCTGCTGCTCTCTTGGACGTTGCCCAGGTCTCTGACATCACTGCCATCTCCAGCGCCGACACCTTTGTCCGCCCCATCTACGCAGGTACTGTTTTTCAAAACGATTGCACATATGAACACATCTCTTCTCGTCACCATCGCAGACACATGAAAATCGATCCAGGATCAAAATAGTGTGTAACCTTTCAATTGAGGAGCAAGTGTCCAAATTGAGCTGACAAATAAGATCGCCCACCGTCCATGCCAACCCTCGGTTACGGTTCATGGCTCTATTCGCCCTAACATCCCCCGCAAATTTGCCCAAAACCAAAACGATATGTAGGTAACGCCATTGCCACTGTCAAGTCTAACGACAGCATCAAGGTCATCACTGTTCGTGGCACTGCCTTCCCTGCCGCTGGCCTCGCCGATGCTGCTGCTCCCTCTGAGGATGCCCCTGCTGCCACCGCTACCACCGAAAGCGAGTTTGTTAGCGAGCACATGCAAAAGTCTGACCGCCCCGAGCTCGACAGCGCTTCCCGCGTCATTGCTGGAGGCCGCGGCATGAAGAACGGCGAGAACTTTGGATTGTTGTACGACATGGCTGACAAGATCGGTGCTGCTGGTAAGCAATTGAGATCTCATTGTTGCTGTTCAGTTGATACTCGAGGAATTGAGAACCCGTGCTAACGATGAATAACGTGTTTAGTTGGTGCTTCCCGCGCTGCCGTTGATGCTGGATACGTCGACAACTCCCTTCAGATTGGTCAGACCGGAAAGATCGTTGCCCCTGAGCTGTAAGTTGATCTAGTGCCAAACGCGTTCATACCCTCAGAATTCAAAAGCTGGAGTTTCTAATTGGAATTCCTCATTTGCACTCTTTATCTAGCTACGTCGCCGTTGGTATCTCTGGCGCCATCCAGCATTTGGCCGGTATGAAGGACTCCAAGACCATTGTTGCTATCAACAAGGACCCCGAGGCTCCCATCTTCCAGGTCGCTGACTATGGCCTGGTTGCCGATCTCTTCACTGCTGTTCCCGAGTTGACCAAGAAGCTGTAAATAAGATCGCAGTTGAACCACCCTCTACTCTCCCATCCCATCACAATTTGTATAGAAGCCCATTAGAGATACTCATAGATGTTCTCAACTAAAAAAAAAAATTTAAACTTCGAGCTTGTCTATATTTGTATGTTACTCGAATAGCTGGATCTAGTTGTAATCGACAGATCTTCCATGCTGGATTTTAGGCCTTGCCTCGTCCCATGGCCCATGGATCTCGCTATGAAAAAGGAGATAGTTGGTCAATTTCACATGAAAAGGCTAAATAGGATTTCGCTCGTTCAACTTTTGCGGAGCAGTATGAAATGATGGGGGGTCCCCTATGACTTACTTTTTGTACCGCTGAATCCAGATAAGCCAGAACGGGCAGACGAATGTCAAGAACGCCATGCCCAGGATGTAGATCACAACGATTGCCGGTGAGATCTGGCTGAAGAGGGTGGTCGCGGTCAGGAACAGGACAATGGTCAGGGCCAGATTGCCGCGATTTGATATGCTCTAGAAACCCAAACAAACATGTGCAGTTTAGAGCTACGAGACGAAGAGACATAGTACGGCAAGGAAACCCTCCGTCCATTCTCCAGGCTTACCCTAACTTGGCGCCTCAGCATTGGAAACAGGGCAAACCACTCGACAGCAAAGGACATGAGTCCAAAGACATGTAAGTTTGTTTCCAACCGTGATGCCAGGACTACAGAGGCAAAGATCGCAGCATTGGTGGAGAGTGATCCCGGATATTTAATGTTCCTGCGATTGCCACTGCCATAGTCGTGGAAGGCCAGATTGGCGAGGAAGAGGATCACCGTAAAGGCCCAGATCGTGTCCTCGGATGTCTTTTCTGTCAGTGTCTTCAAGATGGGAGTAAGGCCTAGTAGGGTGAGGAAGAATAGTACTGCTCCTTTGAGGATTTTCCTCCCTGGTGATAAAAACGGCGAAATAGTCAGCTTTCGTCTCCCGAGGTGACGGATCCCTGTGTGTACGACCCTCTCTCTCTCTCTCTCTCTCTCTCTCTCTCTCTCTCTCTTATCGCGATCCCTTGGTCCTTACTTTTGTAGTTGGAGTCTGGCGTCAGCATAGTGTTGCTCCAGTCCCAGAATCCATAGCCGATCGCTGTTCCTGCCGTTCCAATATAGATCAGGGCATGTGAGCTGAGGAGACGAAAGTAGAGGTATATGAAAACGGCGACGAAAATGACGATTGATGATATGTGCTGGCTGATTATAGTTGACTCCAGAACGACAGACCAGTATTCGTAGTGTCGTACGTTGGCTAAATGTATTGATATAGCAAGGCGGATCAAAATATTGGTTAGTCTTGCCTAACCCTTATTACGTATTGGTCTGATCCGTAGCTTAGTGGTACATACCGTTTTTCTGAAGCTCTTCTAAGAAGGTGTCATCAACATGGTCGTCTGGGTAGTCCTGCTTAACGTAGAGTAACTTCCGCCAAGGTAACCGGGGCGTCTGTGGCATCAGTCCTGCGTGTGATTTCGGCGTCTGTTTCGTCCATAGATGAAAGTCAAGTTATTGCCAAAGTCGAAAAAGTCCAACAGTTAGGTGCTTCTCATGACGTGGCCCAACCCATGTCTTCCAGGCTATATACCTGATCGATACTCCTATAGTAGAAAAATATAGCATATGTTTAGCCTTCGTACAAGTGCTGGATAGATCCAATGGCCATGCGGCTTTGCCTGCATACCTCTGAAAGTCACACAGCGGGCAAATCTGTTCATTCTCGCGGAAAGGCCGTCCATCCCTTGGGCAATAGTTGAACACTGATTGCATCCTTTCCATGGCTTTATGTGCTGATGTGATGATTGTCCGATGATGATGAAGGCTTTTCTAGCTTTTCCTGTCTTGACAAATGAATGGTTGGGATGCATATATTGAGTCTCAAGGACGGACAGAGTCTCCGCCCAAGCTTTTTTTGACTTGCTTCTTGCTGCTCAGCCACCAACCGAGTGGTCTGGCGCGTTACCTTTCTTTTTTGTCGCGCAGTACGTACATGCTTTCTAACTCTTCGCTCCCTCCGCTCCCCTTCCATCCGCCCCCAGCCAAATTTCACCTCTCACAATGACAGTGACATCAGCAACCCTCTTTGAACAAGCCGACCATGCACTCCAGGCCGGTCGGTACCAGGAGCTCATTCCTCTCTACGAACAACTCGAGTTTCAGGTAAATTTGTGAGAAAACGGCAAACTTGCCACCATTGGGGGTGTGGCAAGGGAACAAATGGCCTGACAGTCTGGTGTGTCATTCTCATGAACTTGGCATAGGTTACAGCTGTCGACATTGACGTGGTCCCATTGAACAACATTTTCGAACCACTACTCACCTCATACCTGATTGCCCATGACCTGTAAGTCACACCCGAACGCTGTTCAGAGACCGGGACTGTCAAATAACGACGAACCCAGGAAAGGCACCATCCTCGGGCCACTTATTTCTTAACCAGGAGGCTACACTACGCCATCAGAAGTCATGGAAAACTTATCGGTGCTCTCAAATGACGATATTTAGGCAATCTGCCCGCAGTCTGGTCCAGAGAATCCCGGGCGAACTCAAGACGCAAGCGCAGCAACTCCACATCTTGATCCAGGTCTACGAGATGCTGCGTCAGTGGGAGCGACAGAACGGAAACTTGAAGGATGTGTACAGACTGCTGCATCAGTCACGATGGAACTCTGCCCTTGCACCACTCATTGCCGTCCTCCAAGGTAAGGAATGGAAGGAGTGGGTGATTCATGCACCTTCAGTCTACTGTCATGGATGCTAACAGTCATGTCTTCCATTAGACTCGATTCAAGACAGGGAGCTGGATTTGCTGGCAAAGGCGTACACATCTCTTCCTCTGCACTTGGCGGCTTCTCGCATCTCGCTGGAGGAAGACAGTGTTGCAGAACGTATGTAGCTTCCTCCAATTTGTTGTATGCCTTGATTCAAAGGAAGGGAGGACATCACATTTACTAACTTTGATATTATCTTTGATTGTCAACAGAGCTCGTGGCGACCAGAGGATGGAGATACGACGCATCAACAGGACTGCTGTACCCCAAGGCACCAGACGCCGCAGGCAACCGCACGATTGGCCTCCAGGAGTTTGGCAAGCTGGCCGATGTTGTGGCGCACTTGGAGGTCAGACAGGAGTCCTCATAAAGAAAACCACTTCGTTTGCAAGAGTTGGTTTTTTTTTCTCTTGTCGAAGTGTCGCATGAGCCATAACATGCCAATAAAATGGGTTCAAATTCTTCAAAGTATTTTCGTATGTACATTTTTTTATTTGATTTATGGTTTTGTTTTTTCTGAGTGCAAATGGAAGGATTGAAGAATGGAAAACGAGAACCTATTTAGTTCTTCTTCTGGTTCCAGGTGTGCTCATCGGGCAACTCCTGGCGGACGCCAATCAGCGAGTTCTTGGGCTGGACAGCGGGCAGCTGGGCAGCACCCCAGACGCGGACACGCTTGATGCCACCGTCGGGGATCATGACCACCTTGACAGAGGCGAGGCGCTTCTCGGTCAAGTCGGCGGGGACTTTGAAAAAGTGCTGGCGGTGAGGGCCAACGGGGGCCTGGTCGAGCAGGATCACGGGCACATCCGAACCAATCTCAAATCCAGCAATGGTCACAGCCTTGGGAGGGTTACCCATGTAGTGGGCAGTGTCGATCTCAATGTCGGTGACGTGTCCAGCCTGGCCCAGCTTGATGGTAGCGTAATCGACGTGGCCGGGAGCGCGGGAGCGCTTGGTCTCCCACCCGTCGGACATGTCGTGGCCGCGGCCGGGGAGGAGCATGTTGGAAGGGTGGCCGTAATGGGCGTCTGACAAGTCGGTGACAACAGATCCAGCAACAGCAGCGGCCAAGTCAAAGATCTCGTGCTTGTTCTCGGGTACAACCTGGTGTACGTTACCGTAGACACGGAGGCGAGCAACACCGCCATCTGGGTACATTCTGAAGCGAATGTGGGTGTAAAAGTCGGCGGTGGGGGTCTCGAGCTGGAAGCCGTGGCGAGAGTGGGGGTTAAGAGCAACTTTAGAGAGGACAGGGACCCACTCAACGGCAGCCCACTCTTCGTGTGTGCGGGCGGCAGCGGCGTTGGCGGAGGTCTCCTTGTAACCCTCAACAGAGACGAAAGGTGAGTGGTTGCCGGTAAAATAGGAGGTGTCGATCTCGAATCCGGCGATGGTGCCAGCATATCCGAGCTGGATGACACACCAGTCGTAGGTGGGGTTGTGACGGCGGGTCTCCCAGCCATCGTACCAGGCGCCAGTAGGGACGAAGCGACCAGGGGCGGAGATGGGGGCGGTGGGGGTGAGGAGGTTCTTGGCCTCGGCGAACCACTCGTCGGAAAGGGTGAGGACCTTGCCTCCGCGGGTGGCAACAGCGAGATCTACATGAAGTTGAATATGGACAAGAGATGTGTGGTGCAAGTATTAGAAGAAGAAGAGGAGAGTTGGAAGGTAGAGACGAGGGAGGTTGAGGGGAGAACAGCATGCTTACCGATGTACTGCTTGAAAGTCTCGTTGATCTTCTCAACAGGGACGACAGTGTTGGCGGGGGCGTTGATGACGGTCATTGCGGAAGGTAGTGGAAGTGTTTGTGAGTGTGTTTAAGAGTGAGTGAGTGAGTGAGTGAGCGTGCTTGTGTAGGTATCTGAGGTTGAGATGATTGGTTTTTTGATGGTGGAAAAGAGAGAAATATCGACCAGGTATTTATACCTTTGAAGTTGTCCGTGGGCAAATTGAGATCACTCGAGCAGAGTGGGAGAAAGTATGACTGCATTCGTCGCAGTCTGAAAAAAAGGTATAGGTGGCCTTTTTTATTTCCAAAGATCGATCCGACGTCCATTTCCCCTCGTTCTTTCCCTCCCTTTGCCTGTGCGATCGCCGTGCAAATTGCCCGCGCTTTGTCGTTTGTTCTTTGTTCTCGCAATGGTCCAATGAGAAAGAAAAAAACCACTTTTTTTTTATCTTTCACACCACTCTCTTGCCTAAAAACCACACCACAATACCTCACACTCACAGGCCAAAGCTCTGTCGGACTGCTTGTTTTTTTTTTTTTGGGCGTAGTATTCTTATTCTTCTCCACTCTCGACTCCAGACACAACATGCAGGCATGATCTCATTTGCAAAAAGGTATAGGTGGCCTCTGAGAAAAACCGCCTATACCTTTTTCTATTCTCGAGGGACAATTTTCTTCGGTTTGCTCCAAGTCTGCAGTAAAGAAAAAAGTGCCCGCTTCATCGCTGCTCTGACAAACTTGCACTAACACCATATTGCTATTAACAGTATATGACCTGGGGCTGCCAACAATACTACCCTCTGTAAGCAGAGCTATGCCGCAAAAGGCTACTTCAGGCAACTCTACGTAAAAAGGTCAATCGCACAGGCTGTATTCGATTTGAACTTTGGTTTGTTTTGAATACTTGTCTACTCTAGAAGCGAGATTGCAGCGACATGGCTGCACGGTTCAGTTTTCTGGTTTGTTTTCTTTTCTTCTTTCTTAATTTCGCAGATCCCTTTTGGGTACCTTTGGATGCGATGTTTTTTTTTTGCAGATCTTCTTAGTCTTTAGACATGTCTTTCTGGCAAGCATATCCAGCAACATACAGCATAAGCTGCTCACGGGAACTGTCGGGAGTAGACATATAGTACCCACTCTTTAGCACCGCTTCTGTTTTCCACCAGAAAAATGCGGGCAAAATATCTCTTCGTTCAAGATTGCCACTAAATAAATTGTCCAGCAACATAGCCTGAATAGTCTTCGCCACACACCGAAAGCGCAGAAAATGATGTTTAGTGGCGCGGTAGTCACATGCTCCAAGGGATATCTGGAGTCTCGGATATCTGTCACTTTGTTGTGAGTTCAGGGATAGGTTACTTCTCCAGCCGAAGATCTCCCCACATCGAGTCTTTCTTGAGCTGCCTCCACTACCATGTGCTCTCACTGCTTATTTTAAAGGATATATCGATGGTCACACAACAACAACCCAGTGGGAGAGTTCAAAGACGGTTGCACGCGCATTCGTTCAAAGGATTTAATTTTTTGACACCTTTCGCATCCTGTTCACTCTTCATCACCTTGTCTTTCCCCATCACTCTCGTCCCGTTCTCATCAACTCCATTTCCACTCGACCGAAACAACTTACACACATGGGTACACTACTCTTTTTCATTCACTCCCTGGCACACAATTCACAGACCATGGGCAAATTCACAAATGACACTCCGCTCGGGATGGGGATTCCACTTCGGCTAACACCAACCCCCCTTTTTGGGCGTATTATATCGCTTGCACAAAACATATCATAGCCTACAACTCCATTTTCAAGAAAGATTTGTTCAAGGACGAGGTCGTTCTTGTCACTGGTGGTGGCACCGGTAAGAAACCTTGAAGCTTCTTTCAATCACCATCAAAAAGTCGCTCCGGTTCGTTTGTGCCTGTTACTTACATCGGACTTTTTTTCTTTGTCAGGTATCGGTCGTTGCATTGCCCACGAGTTGGCCGCGTAAGAGAGAAGCTTTTACCGTGGCAATATATGCTTGCGGACCAATCTATCTACATGCTAAACACCACCGGCTCTTTGTTCTCCATGAACCTGTCAATAGCCTCGGAGCCACTGTTGTCATCGCAGCCAGAAAGCTGGATCAATTGACTGCCGTTGCCGAGGAGATCCGCAAGCTCGGTGGCAAATGCGACACCATGCAGATCAACATCCGTGACGCGTCCAAAGCCCTGGAGCTGATCGAGAATATTGTGGCCAAGCACGGCAAACTGACTTGTCTTGTGGTATAATCCCAGTCATTTGTCTCTTTGCTTGCGACCCGATCCATCGTGCACAAAACTCAACTGTCGTACTCTTCATGTCAACATCCGATAGAACAATGCCGGCGGACAGTTCATGTCGCCTGCTAGCATGCTATCGACTAAGGGCTTTGCCACAGTTGTCGACTTGAACTTGAACGGAACTTTCAACATGTGCAAGGCTGCCTTTGATGGATACATGGGCGAGCATGGCGGAAGCATTGTCAACATTGTGGCCGAGTGCCGCAACGGATTTCCCAGGATGGTGCACACAGTACGTTTTATTTCTATGACTTTATGGCCTGGCCTTTTTGTTCAAGTCTATCGATGGATGAGGTTACTAAGAGGACTTTCTTGATGTTTGACGTCGCCAGGGTGCCGCCCGATCAGGTATCATCAACATGACCAAGACACTTGCTGTCGAGTGGGGACCCTTCAACGGAATTCGTGTCAACTGTGTTGCTCCAGGCACCATTGTGAGCTCGGGCATGAAGAACTACCCCGAGAATGTCATTGACATGATCGCCGGCAATGACTGGATGGTAAGAATCCAGTATCGAGAAACCTTGTCTGCCTTCAATACTTCACTTGCACAATGCTAACAGCCAGTGATCGTCCTACTGCCTTGAACTAATAGAGCCCCTCCGGTCGTTTCGGTACCGAGTCTGAGATTGCCGCAAGTGTGGTGTTCCTGCTGTCGCCTGCTGCAGCCTACATCAATGGAGTGAACCTGGCTGTCGACGGTGGCAGCTCGCTTAGCAAGGGTTTCCCTGAGGGCCACGATCTTGCGTTTAACCCTGAGGGCAGCTTGATGCCTGCATATGTTGGATGGCCCGAGGGCAAGGACAACGTGCACAACCTCAAGCATGTGGATGCGCCCCAAAAGATCAATGACTTGCTCAACAAGTATAAGAAGAAGAGCAAGCTCTAGACTATTCAGATCAAGTTGCAAAATATCTAATAACAAGGCTTATTCGATCCGATGGGATGGTGGCTTAGTGTTGAAGCGGTGTCCCAACGAACCCTTTTTTCGGTGTGTTGGAGAGTGTGGCCATGGTCTCTTTTTTTGTTCTGGGGTGGATCGCCTTCTTGATTTAGCACCTCTCCCTGTTTCCAATCCACTGTCCAATATACACTTTTGCACATATCTCACTTTCAGTCACAGCTCATCCTCCCCATCCCCTTTTCATTCCTCTGTTCCAGACCAGTAGCCTCACCATCATTCACTGGTCTCGCGCACACGCCCTTGTCTAAGAAACAATGAGTTCGCGCATCAAGGGCCTCTTCTCGAGCAAGAAGAAGAAGGAGGACATCAAGGCCAAGCCTCGCCATTCAAAAGAGATCTTTGCGTCTTCGTCCTCGGCTCAGGCCTCCATCTCGTCGCTGTCAAGCAAGAACAAGGCCATGTCGATTGGCTCCTTTGCCAGCTCTACCTCAGCATTCGACCTCCAACGCGAGTCGACCGTGTCCACCAGAAGCGAGGTATGAGAATGAGAAGTCAAGAGAAGGAAGAAAGGGAAAAGAAAGAAACAATCGGCAGTGAATGAACAGACATACATTGGGCTCCACTTTTTTTTTCTTTGTGCTTCTCTCGTCTGCTTTGCCTCTTTGCCTGCTTTGCCTGCTTTGCCTGCTTGCCACGCTTGCCACGCTTGTTTTTGTATTGTTCTTTGTGTTGCGTTCCTTTTGGTATGACAGTAACAAAGCAAGAGGAGAGAGAGCGGGTAGAGCGAGAGGCTGGCTGAACCATGGGAACAAATGAACACGTTTTCCTCCTCCAAAACACCATCCATCCATCTAATCTTCCTTTTCTTCATCTCCACACCTCTCAGTCGACCTCCAACCTGCTGACACCTTCTTCCACCACCGCCGCCCTGGACATCATTAAACTCCAGTCACCTACTCCTCTACAGTCCAACGCATCCTCCACCTCGGCATCCACCCCAACCCCAGCATCGACGTTCAGCAGACAGGACATGACCACGGATTCAATCGTCCAGGACGTGACAGTCGCTCACAAGGCACCCAAGGAACCTCCGAGCCCACCTCCGTCGAGTCTCACTCCAAGCACCTCACACAGCCAGGGGAAAGATACCTCCCGGTCCATGCTATCGTCACCTCCAGTATCGTCAACCGCTATCAAAGGTATAAAGACAAGCAAGAAAAGCCAACATGCCTTGGTTCATTGAGCGTCTCTCTCTCTCTCTCTCTCTACTCCTATTTATTCACGCTCACTTGCACAACCAGCAATTGAAAGGCAGGAGTCCTGGCCCACGAACGTATTGTAGAAAAGCTTACACATCTTTATCTCTCACCCCTTCTTCCCAATGGCTTATGATCATAGGCACATACGAAAAGGAGAAGGACCTGGCAAATGTGCCTCAGCCTGGCGACATGACTCCTGGTAATAACTCAATACGGCTTTCAGGATGGGTTCGCATGGCCAACAAAACGAATCTCTATCTGACTATATTGCTTTTGTACGATGATCTCCGTGAAAAATCGGTCTTTCCATTTGCACGCATCAGGAGCGCACGAAGTCTCTGGAAACAAGTCGATGTTGACACCACATGTGAACCAGAGATCCAATGTAAGCGACACGGATATCCGAGCAAAGACGACAAAAGCCAAAAAAATAAAATACCGCAACCAAGGAGACAAGAAAGCTAACCCTTTTGGTTACACTTACTACGTGTCTTTTTTTTTGCCACTAATAGCTGAGCCGCGACCAGGATAGATCGATCCAGTATGATGAACGGGAACGAAGCCGGTATTCACAAAAGCAGGATCTGTCGTTTGTGGATCAAGTCTCCTACATCTCTGCATCACACGTTGATATGGACCAGGATCAGGACCAGAACCAAAATGAGGGCATGTACCTCTCTTCAACAACAGAGTTCTTCCCCATCGACGATCAGGAAGAACAAGTTTATCTTGATCGCTACTCTGATGGTACGTGCGTGCGTGGAGTCGACTTTTTTCAATCCATTTCTGTCTTTCCCACAAATGCCATCCTCCATATTCAAAGCACTAATGGATGACTTTCTCCTTCCTCTCCTGAATAGAGGGTGACGAGTTCCCTGTCCTGCAGCTCAAGGTTGCTAAGATCCAAAAGCAAGTGCGGGAAATGCGCAAGTTTATGCGAGGATTGGTCCAGCTGCAGGTTGAACAATACGAACCAGCAACCATTTTGATCCAGGCATGGTGGAGGGGCTGCCTGGTAAGTGCATGAAAGGAGGCAGTATTGAGATCACAAAAATAGTGCGCGTGCCCCTTTACAAAAACATTTTGTTTTTGTTTACTAACGCGTCATGTATGTATCGTTTTGCATGAATGCCTTGCGGAATGGTAGGTTCGACGAGAGCTAAAGAAGCAGTGTGTGTTCTCATGGCACAAGAATCCAGCCCGAAGATACAAGAAGGCCAAGTACCTGACTCGCACAGAACTACACCAGTCTTGTGAGCGAATCAGCGCCCCCAAGCCATCGCTCCTTGTCACAGCAGATCTTGGAGGTAGGATACGCTCGAAATTGTCAATTCACCTGTTCCTTCCTCGATTTGCCACTTTTTTTTACTAATGTCTATGGAATATTGCTTCCCATAGCCCAAAAGGAGGTTATTGCCACGATAAAGCTGCAAGCTATTTCAAGAGGATTCCTCGTCCGAAAAAGAGTCCAGACTTATCTGGATGGAATGATAGCAGCAACCATCATTCAAGCGGCATGGTATGATTCAACTTAGGAATACGCGACATCAAACATTGACAAACATACATTAACTTTCACCTTGCTTGTGACCCCTCAATACGTTAGGCGTGGCTATCGTACAAGAACCCTAGATACCCGGCTTGGCGTGGAGCAGTTGCGCTTCAGGAACCTCAAGATCCAAAAGGCATTCGGACGAGTGTCGATCAAGCTGCAATACCTTCAAGGAAGAATCCTTGGACTAGAGGAGAACAGCCTGCCACTGCACGAGGCCCAGGAACTGATCCACAAAGAGATTGAGGACATGGCAGATCAGATCGATCTTTTGAAACAGGACTTGGAGCAGGGCCTGAAGCAGCTGGATGAGCAAGTCTCTGAAGAGCGAGAGCAGACCACGATCGAGCTGCGTGGACTGACAGAGCGGATTCTGAAGCTTGAGAACGAATTGGGCATCGTCAAAACCACCAACACAAAGTGAGTACTTATTGAGACATCGTGACCAAATTTGTCGAGAGTAAATCTCTGAACATCTTTTTTTTTTTTTTTTTGAATCATTAGGATTGAGCAACAAGTACGGACTCTTACACTCGATGCAAGCGATTCGGATGAAGAGGACGAAGATTACGAAGTTCAGTACGATGAGGACGGGAACAGGATTGAAAAGATAAAGTCTCAAAAGTCTAGCATGGCTCTTAATGCTGGATCGCGGAGGACAAGTGGAGTGGTGACTGCTTTGGACACCACTCTGGGCCACAGTCCATCTCCCATGGTTGACTCGCCTATCCCTATGCAAATGCCACCACACCGTGGGAGCATGAGTAGTATTCACAGCCAACCTAACAACCAGGCCCGCTCACATTCGATCTCGTCACAGCCCTCTTCGCCTACCCAGAACTTCCCCAAGGCCTTCCCAGCTTCATACTCGCCCACGATCTCCAACTCGGCGTCAGTACCGGAGGGTGGCATGAGCATGAATGGTCGCCCTCACTCCATGTACCAACATGGCTCAGGACAGCATCATCAACAGCAGCAACAACAGCCACCAAGCCGGCCACTAACCATGGATTCTAACCAGCTCTTCCGCTTCCATGCTGCAGCCAACCAGTATATACCAATTTCACCCTCTACTGGTTCTCCTGCAGCAGCCGCTTTCCCTCCTGGTGTCCAAGATGGCAAGAAGTATGTGTCGATGGACGATTTTGAGTACATGCAGGCCGAGGTCGACACACTGCGACTCAACAATGACCGTCTGGAGGGAATGGTCCGAGAGTTGACCCTCCGTCTCAATAGCCTAACTTCTGGCCCTGGCCAGCCATATTACTCTGGATGAGCACATGTTGTAGTAGCAGTGTAGAAAGAGGCACACATTTTGCACATGTATGTGGCACCCCACACCTATCACATAAGAACCTTGTCAGAGTTATGCTTTTTGTTTACTCCCTCTGCGTTATTTTATTTTGGGCGTTGGCTTGGTCGTTGCTGTCATGTCATGTTGTTGCCCGCACTGACAACGTGCACCTCAAAAAGGACTAACATTCGGGATTACCGACGATTCGCTAGCCCCAACTGCCTCCACGTGAGAGCATCCTGGTTGCTTGAGGAGAGCACGACCAGTTCAAAAGGTTAAAAAATAGCCTATGAGTGAAACCTTGTAAAATCCCAGCGATTTCCGAGTCACACCCCATTATCGCTCTTCCCTCAGGCACCCTGTCTTCTTGCTTGAGACCATTCCAATGTTTCCATGGATGAAGTGTTTTAGGACTGGCTGGGTCCCAATCGCAGGAATGGATCGATTATGGGAAAAGTAGTACTAGTCTTGTACGTTGTACTGAGCGTGGGTGAGACGAGAGAGAGAGAGAGAGAGAGAAAAAAAACCAAGTCCTTTTTTCATTGGGTTCCTGGAAGGAGTTTGCAAAAAAAAAAAAAGAACAGAGGTGCCTTAAATATCCTTGCCTTGGGGCAACTTTTCCTCTTTTTTCGTCACTTCTTTGTCACCCACCCCACACTCTCCTCCCACGGCCACCTCCAACCCCACACACTTTTCTTCCCCCTTCCGTCCTTGGCCATTCGTCGCTCCTCACATCCGTCACTCCCACACACATTCATTCCTCATACCTTACACTTTGCAGGACCCACAATGACCCACTGTGCTGACCCTGTGCCTGCCTGTGACTCTGCGGCTGAACGCGAGAAAAAGTCCAAGCTGTCTGCCTTCTTCACTGTCATCTTCTCTGGTAAGTTCATATCCCCTCTCTTCTCCATCTATAAAGCGCACCAGAAAAAAAATACCTTCGATCTAACCCTACTTTGCCACAAAAAAAAAAAAAAAACAATTAGGATTCGCTTTGCTATCCGATGGTTACCAGGTCGGTGTCCTCTCCCTCGTCAACGTCGCCCTCAACATGCAGTACAAGGAGCAGTACACTTCGGCCATGTCGACCCGGATCAGCAACTCGCTCTTTGTCGGCTGCATTATCGGACAAATCGGATTCGGCTACATCTGTGATCGTGTCGGTCGTAAAGTCGGCATGATGCTGACCACGTTCTTGGTCATCATTGGAGCTGCACTTTGTGCTGGTGCTTATGGTGCCAATGGATCCGTCGAGGGAATGTTCTGGGCGCTGACGGTCTACCGTGGCATCTTGGGAGTCGGTGTCGGAGGCGAGTACCCTTGCTCATCCGCATCGGCCTCCGAAGCTGCTGATATCGTCCGTCCCGGTCGCCGTGGATTGTAAGTCATTTTTTTCACTCATTTGATCCTACTTCAAAAGTTAGTGGCAAACAAAAAAAAATTCACCCATTCACCTTGAAAACTAACCGATATTCTCCTTTTTTTAATCTCGTTTTGAATCCCAATGGCACCCATGGCGTCTCGTCCTGAAGCTTGTTCGTGTGTGTAACAAACCTAGTTATCGATGTGGGTTTCGTGCTGTCGGCCCTGTTCCCATTGATCGTGGGACTCTGCACGACCAACTATGAGATCATCTGGCGCGCCTCGTTCGCTTTCGGCGTCATCCCTCCTCTCTCTGTGATGTACTTCCGGTTCAAGATGGACAACTCTGAGCGCTTCAAGGCTAACGCCATGAAGAAGAATGTCCCTTACCTGCTGATCATCAAGCGCTACTGGAAGTACCTTCTGGGAACCGGCGGCTCCTGGTTTTTCTACAACTTCATCTCCTACCCCTTCGGCATCTTTGCCGGCACCATCCTCGACAACGCCCTCGGCACCTCTGGATCATTTGTCCAGATCGCGCAGTGGATGCTGCTCCTCAACTGCTTCTACTTGCCTGGTTCCTTGGGAGGCGCCATGGCCGCAGACAGGATCGGGCGCAAGAAGACCATGACCTTGGGTTTCTTCTGCCAGGGCGTGTTGGGCGTGTGCATGGGTATCTTTTTCAGGGACCTGCTCAAGATTTTCCCCTTGTTCGTGGTCCTTTACGGTGTCTTTATGATGATGGGCGAGTTTGGGCCTGGTGATATGTTGGGCCTGGTTTCGGCCGAGATTTATCCTACTGCTATCCGTGGTACTGCCTACGGCTGGTCGGCCGCGATTGGCAAGACCGGCGCCTTTGTTGGTACGACTGTTTTCAAGCCTGCCATCGAGGCGTTTGGCAAGGGCGATGCGATCTTGGGACAGTCGCGCGTGTTTATCCTGGCCTCCGGATTAGCGCTGCTGGGCTCGATCTTCACCTGGTTCTTGATCCCTGATTACTCCAAGAAGGGTCTTGGCGAGGAGGACGAGGACTTTAGACGCTATCTGGAAGCCAACGGATTCGATTTGTCGAACATGGGAGATGGTTCGTTGGCCGTCGAGACGAGCTTACCCGACGAGAAGGAGATCAAGGCTTAGGTGGTTCATAATTTTTTTTTACATAGTATTCCCTCCACATGCACTCTCCCACACTGTAAGCATTTTTCATATTTCATACAATAATACATTAACTATTTGGATACCATAGAGCATTGCATTATGTCGTAACTAGGGTCGAGGAGGGATTGGGGGCAAGGGACGATTTATGGTACCGGGCAAAGAAGCAGAAGGAGCTCCTTGTGGAACTGGGACTTGGTTCGGGGGCACGAACGGTTGCGGCTGCCAAGATTGTAGTGGCAGAAGGGACTGCTGTTGCTTTAGTTGTGATAGTTGCTGTAAAATTGGGTCATCGGGATCCATAACCTGTGCAACGGTAGGTCGTGGGTGGGTAGAAAACAAAAACAGCTGCTGAGGCGGCCGGTATGGCTGTGGTTGCAGTCGTGAGTAAGTAAGAGGAGACGCTTGCTGTCATGATTGGGAGTTCATGGCGTACACAGGTTGCTGTTGCTGCACAAAGGAGAGTTGACTATTAGGGATCATAAATATCTCGAATGACGTGCTTGTGCCCACAAGAACCATTGATTCGATCTGCACATTCGAGCTGCCTAATTCGCTGATGCTGGTTCCGTCGTAGTAGAAAAAATAGGCCTGTTTCTCGTGCGCGTTTTATTTTTTTTGTTGTTGTTTATGAAAGTGTGTTCGTTGGCAAAGCAACCAAGGCGTTAGAGTGTGTCCATGGTCCACTTCCTTTCCATCGTGCCGTGTGCAGGTTTTCCCATTTTTTAATACCCATCAATTGAAGACCACATCTTTGCCCAGATTAGAACTCTGGTCGCCATTCCACCGCAGCTCTGAACTGCCGCTGTGGCATTCACAGAGGTGTAAATCCTGTTGGGAATAGTGGTTGAAGTACTCGTGATCGGGATACCTGTCAGAGCATAGACCGCTACTCTAGTCAAAGAGTGCCAGCCACGGCCAAAGACATAGAGATTGCCGTTGTTATAGCCAAGGCCCATGTATCGATCGCCATTTGTGTCTGGGTCCTATGAAGAAAAAGAAGTGTATCGATGTTCTCAGTTATCCGAGGCGCACTTTTTTGTGACCTGGAGATAGCACGTTTTCACCAGTTTAAAATATCATTGGTTTTGAACAAGCACCGTCCTGTCATGATTCATGGCCGACAAGTATATATTTTCAAACATAGACGCATTGACGACCGCATGCATCAGAGTATTGCCAGTGCTGTCTTTGCCGTTGAATACCGCGTTCACCGAGTACGTTTCCCATCGATGTTTGTACCCCGTCAGATTGAAGGCTGTCCATGTGCCTGTCACCATGCCCATGGTATCGTTCTTGGTGTTCGAGCCCGGTGTGAACTGCAGGCCCTTGTGATCTAAGCTCTCGGCTCCGTATTGTTTTTTCTGAGATCCTGGACTAAAGACTGAAAAAACGCCCTTGTCGTCCGTGATGCACTGTTGCCCACCAAAGAGATAAAAATGGTCGCTGCCATCGATCGCACCGAGGTGTGTCCAGGTGAGAGTCGCGGCCGGGGCTGGGTTCGGGTTGGAACGGACCAGAGCAATGACAAAAGCGCCGCTGGGGATCATGTAGATTGGTATTGCGTTTTCGCCTTGCGAGTATCCGTAGAGGCAGTTGTCAGGCAACTTAGTTTGAGATAGTAGCGCCAAAAGAACGCACCAGTGGTGCTATTCTAAACATTTTTTTCCGACGGCGTAAATCAGGTCCAATTTGTGGTCTTTTCTTTCACTGATTTATTATCATATTATTGGGAACTATTAATGATTAAGGTAGTAATACAAAATTTTTTTTACGGCTTCTTGGTGGCGACTTTCAACATCACCTCCGCAAACTCGTCTAGGATGCTGGACGATCGGCGCGGGTGTCCCGGGCGAAAGGCCGTCGAAGAGGGGGACGGCGACAACGAGTGCTTCTCGCCCTTGTTAGACTTTTTTTCGCTCTCGCCCTTGGCTCTCTCGCTTGAGTCCGCCAACTGCTGACTCAAGCCTGAGCTCGAGTACCGCTTCTTCTTGCTGGTCAGCGATGCCGTCATGTTTGAGAACGAGGACGAGAACAGAGATCCTATACTTGAACCGCTCGAGCCGTTCTTCTTGTTCTTGGAAAACCCGCTCGTCGTCGACAGCGGTGGCTTCTTGGCTGACTCGGTGACGGTATTGTGGGATAAGGCATCCTTCCCACTTCCTTTGGACTTTTCGCCCTTGCTGGAGGTGGGAGCAGGCTCGAGTGTCGCTCCCGTGGAGCCTGAAATTGACCTTTTGCTGCTGACACTGGCAGTTCGGCCTGCAAACTCGGCAGCTGGGGCTCCAGAGCCTGTTCCCGACGACGAAGTGGAGGCCGTGGACAGGGTCGAGAGTGACGAGGACAAGGTGGTCTTCGATTGGCTGGTCGCCATGACCGTGGCCGCCGTGGTGGATGTGGTTGGAGTCGACGACATCTGTGCTCCACCGCCAGGCCACCAGCCCGAGCTACCTGACCGCTCCATATCACTACCACCTGGAGCAACATTCGCCGAAACGCCGTCGATGCTCATCCGAGAGATGCTGGCAAAGCTCGAGCCGCTTCGGGTGATCCGGTGGGTGCCCTTGAACGACGAGGAAGTAGCCAAACCCGATGGTGCTAAGGAAGAGTCACCCTCGACGCCAAACATGTTGCTGTCCTCGGGCATCATTTGCATGTGGCTCATCAGATCGTGCATCAGCTCCGAGGTCGATGACTGCAGAGCACCGGGGGCGGCGTTCATGGTGGTGGGCGTCCCGCCGATATTATGGGTCTGTCCGGATGGAGCGTTCATCTGGTATTCATCACCGTCCTCGTTCATAGCGTCGTCATCGTCGTTCTCGAGAGGGTTCTTGCGGGCATTGTTGATCCCAATCACATCCATGCCTTCACCACCGCCACCAACCGTCAACATAATGTCGCCCATAGTGTGTGGGTGCGCAGGTGTGATCAACTTGGAGCGGTCACCGCCAAGGACGCGGTCTGGAATCGATGGGAGAGTGTTGGCTTGAGTGTCACCGAACGTAAAAGGGGTGTAGATCCCCGAGAACGTGTTGTTATTAGGCGCAGCGGTCGTGGTCGGAAAAGGGTAAAAGGTAGCTGCCATGGTGCCAGGACCCATAGGTACAGTAATTTGCTGCTTCTTTGCGTGCTCGCGAGCGCGCTCTTGGTCAGACTCGGCAATCAGAGACGCAATCTCGGGTAAGAGCGACGATGGGTTGTTGTCGTTGGGTCCACAGGATTGACCGTTGTGGCTGGACGAGTTGGATCGAGAAAGACCTGTGGGAGATCCACCCATGCTCATCCCCATAGTCACGGCGGGCAGACAAGTAGATAAGTTGGAGAGCTGGGTGCTGTGGCGACGCAAATTAACCTGTTGTTTGGCCAGGTAGTTGGGGACGTTGCCGTTGCCAGCTGAGGTAGCGCTACCTGCAGATGAGACGGAGATATCACCGGCACCTGGAAGAACCAAAGTGGTGAAGTAATCGATTTCGGCGGCAGTAGAGTTGGGGGCAAGGCCTTGGGAGCGGGCCAGAGCAAGGGAACGAACCTGGGCCTGCTGGGCAAGAGTCGGCTGCTGAGACTGACCACTAACGGTCAGACTAGCACCATAGAAGGACTGGTAAGGGTACTGTGCTCCAGAGGCCGTGGAAGGGAGCCCAGAGAACATTTCGTGGCTCGCGGCCTTGTGAACCACTCGTGCCTTGGTCGAGGATGCTCCATTAGATGAGTGTATTTCAGGCGATAGACCCTTGGCAGAGTCATTGGCGCCGAATTCCAGCATGGGTGACTGCATCGATGAAGCCGCTGACAAAGGAGATTTAAGCTGGCTATTGGTCGAGGATGCGACCGATGTAGCGGATCCACCGACCATGTCGTCACCTGTGGCAACCTCCATCATAATCCAGTCTGAGTTCATGCCAAGCTGGTTCTGGTGCGACGGAATATCGATCTTGATGCCTGCAGCCTTGGCCAGGCTCTTGCGGTCGCGGAGAGGGTGTGTTGGTACGAAGGTCATTTCAGGGAATGGATATTGGCGTGAAGCGTTGGCGCTAGCGTTGCTGTTGGCACTAGCAGACTGTGGATTCTGCCAGTCGATCCAGCCCGAGAGCTCAGTACGGTCAGCATAAAGACTACCAGCAGTGCTTGACGAAGAAGTGCTCGACTGCCTAGGGTGGCCAATCTCGAGGTCTGAAACAATGGTCTCCATGGCATCTGACGATGTCTGCGCACGCTCCTGGTCCTTGTTCAGAAGGAGAGCCTGCGAGAGTGACCGAGTTTGGTAGACGCCCTGGTATAGATCTTGCAGTCGCTGATCGGTCTCAAGGTATGTACTGTCATAGAGTCCGGAGCTTCCTGCTCCAGCCAGTGAAGTCGAACTGGTTCCTGTGACGACACGACGACGAAACATGGATTTCTTCTCAGAGATGGAGCGCTGCTTGCGGTTGCGACGCTTCTTTTGGTCAGGGGGACCGCGCTGAGAGAGTGAGACGGAAGAACCAAAGTTGGAATGAGAAAGACCCTGGCCCAAACCCAACAACGAAGATGAAGAGAGCATGCCCTTCATGAGCCCGAAAGGCGCGTAGTGTTCGTCGTTCATGACCTCGGGGGAGCCGAGAATGTTACTCTCGGGAGCATTGCTTGGGACGGTCTGATTAAAGGGCTGGGCCTTGGTGACCGTAGCATTCATGGCCTGGCGAGAGCGACGGCGACGAGGAACATGTTCGGACTTGAGCAGCTCAATAAAAGTGCGATCTCCATCCTTGAGCGATGTGTCCTTGTAGGCTTCAGGCTGAGAAGAAGAGTAGATGGGCTGTCCCTGCGAATCATAGCCTGTGACCTGGGGGGATCCATAGAGGAAGAATGGAGAAGAGGAGGATCCGGTAGGGTACTTGGTTCCATCTGTCAAGGATCCAGAGGTACCGTCGTGGACGTTTGAACCAGAGCCGTTGTTCAGGTTCATACCCTTCCATTCGGCCTTGCGGCTATGGCGAAGAAGAAGCATGCCCTTGCGCTTCTCAATCTCGGCCTGGATCCAGGCTTCTTTCTCGTCCGTGTCCTCAAGTCCGAACTTGTCCTTGGCGATCCTGTACACTCGGCAACGCATGTCATTAAACTTGTCTACATTCAACGTCGAAGAGCATCAGTTAATCATTCACGTGCAAAACAAATGAAATAAAATATATATAGAGTGAGCGTGCATACTCTTTTCGCGGTTGGCCTCTCTCCAGCGCCGCATCCTCAGCGTCGTCTCTTCGCGACTCGCGTGCTTCTTTTCATGGCCTTGCCAGCGCTTCTGGTCGCGTCTCCGCTCATAAGGTGTGCTAGAAGAGGGTAAAGGCAAAAGGGCAAAAATAAATTTGCGTTAGATGAGCCCCTTTGCCCGTGCTCCATATGCAAATGATCGAGCGAATAGAATGGCACTTACTTGTGGATGTTGACATTTTCCAGATGACGCTTCAGGTTAGACTTGGTGGTGAAGACTATTTTGTTTCAACGGACATATAGTAAAAATAAAAGGTGACGTGGGTGAATTTCTTGTATCCCGCATAGAGAAATAGAGAAATCAAAGTATCCCGCATTTCGTATCCCACCAAGACGCGTGCGACAGTTTTTGCCTTGTTGGGCTCTTTTTTTGCCTACCTTTCTCACATTGGCCACAGGGGAACAGCTGTGTCTTGCCATCGTCGCCCAGCACCATACGGGGCTCCTCGGAGGTACCCTCGCCTGCAGCCGTTGGGCCACTGCTCGAATCATTGTGGCTCTCCGCGGAGTCTCCAACCATGCCGCCAACAATCCCAAGCCCGTGAGAGTGGTCGCCCGACATCTCGCTGCTGTCGCCAGTGTTGTAGGATCCATACTCGTTCGGGGGTGCTTGATGGTGACCATAGGACGAGTGGTGGTCAAACGGCCTCGAGCCCATGCCAGAAGCTGCCGGCGAATTCAGTTCGAGCTGCTGTAATAACCTCGTGGGATCTTGCTCGTAGTATGGGGGTGAACTTGCCATCGGGGTGTGACTGTAAGGAGATGTGGTCGAGCCGTGTTTCAGGAAAGAGGCGCGAGGCGGGCTGTGATAGCTCTGCGAGGGAGTCGATGTGACGTGGCCAAAGTGATTTGATCCTGTTGAATACAGCATATCGGAGGTAGCAGTTGGTGAGGAAGCTTCATAAACGGCTGACGCTGCAGTCGAGAAGCTTCCGTATGGCACCTGCGCGTACTGGCTCTGGTACGGATACATGGGCGAACCAAGGTTGGACTGGTAGTGTTGGTTGAAACCGGAGGCGGCTTGAGGAGAGGAGCTGTAAGACTGGTACGGTGAAGTGGTGGCCGAAGCTTGCTGTTGTTGTTGGACACTCATCGAGGCCATGGCTGGAGTGAGGCGGCTGAACCCAAAAGTGGAAGTACTGGTGTTGCTGTCGACACTGCTGGAGCTGAGGCAACGAGTACGGCTGTTGTTGGATCCTAACCCAGTGGTCACTGAGCCAGCGACAGGGCTGAGCAAGTGCGAGTACCTCTGGTTCGAGTAGCTGTTGTTGTTGGGCTGGAAGGTGAGGCCGGATGCGATGCCTGGACTGTTGTAGCTTGATGGTGGAGAGAAGGCCATTGAGTTGTTGTTGTTGTTGTTGGTGTTGTTGTTGGCGTTCTGGAAGGAATCTCGACGATTACGGCTTCGAAAGCTATACCCTGTGGTCCTGTTACTGCTTCCGTTTGTTGAAGATGAGGAAGAGGAGGTGGCCGTTGGTTGTGAATTGTAATTCAGGGCCAGTGGTGAACTGATCAAGGGCACAGTTGAGTTAGGTTGCATCGATGCCAAGTAACTGGGTTGTTGTTGTGGTTGTGGTTGTTGCTGAGTAGGGTATGAAGGATTGTGATGGCTCATCTGGGTATTGACGTTCGATGGCGAGGAGGTTGAAGTCGAGGAATAATGGGAAGAGGAGGAAGAGGAGTTGTTTCCGTAAAAGAGCGAGGGGTCGTGATTATATTGACTGTCGGCTGTCACCAGGGACGACGAGACTGTCCCTGTAGGGTAGGACATGGCCGTGTCCTCAGAGCTTTGCTGGTGATGAGGGTAGGGTGCCTTGTTCGATGGCAGCGAAAGATGCATTGCGGAAGAAAGTAGGTCTTGACAACTGCGAAGGGGGGGAAGGTGAAGGCGAGGCGAATATTTGGATGTGTGTGGGCAAGACAAGAGAGATAATAAGAGTGAATATTGAGAAAGATTGAGAAGGAAGAAAGGGATTACTGCTCTTGGAGTTGTGTGGGGTGTGTTGTTCGGACCTGTTCAGTTGAGGTTGAGGCGATATGTTTTTTTTGTTGCGAGATGAGCGGCTGTTACTGTTTCCTGCAAGACGAGTTGGTTTTTTTTTTTTTTTTTTTTTTTTTTTTGGGGAGGGGGGTTATATACAGCGGGAAAGTGTGTTGGCAGGGATATGTTGGATAGAGAAACGAAGACACACACGCACAATGAAGTAGAAAAGAAAAACAATACGTCAACCCAAAGTAGGTTGATAGGCGGAGGTAGGGGCAAAGAAAAGGAGGGAAAACAGACGAAGGAGGAAGAGATGTTTGGAAAGACAAGAAGAGGGAACTACCTTGACGTTGCAGGATGAGGAGTTTTTTTTTTTTTTTTTTTCCTTTTTTCTCTTTGGCGATAGAGAGTTATTGCGAATGATGTGATTGCTAAGAGAAGACAAAAAAAAATAAGAAACGAAAAGTGTGCGTGATGGTGTATGATCTTGTTCTGGGATGCGTGCCTGCGTTCTTGTCGATAGCGGTGAAGAAAAAGATGCTGAGGGGTGTAACGAATGAGGAGAGAAGTAAAACAGAAGAGAAGAGAAGAGAAAAGAAGAGAAGGGAATGGAGACTGTTCTGGGAATATTAAAATATCACGAGTAATGAATGAATGGAGTTCGGCCGATATGTAAGGTGCTATGTATGAGTGTATGTACGTTTGAGGGAAAGGGAATAAATGAGAAAACGAGATCGAGAGAGAGAGGGAGAGAGAGAGAGTGGTTGCGGATGTCAGTAGCCATAGAAAACAAACACAAAGAGGTGCTCCATATATCTGTTATATCTAACCACAGAAATGGATCACTCACAGAAAACAATATAAAACACAAATGAGGGTTGGATAGTGGACAAGTGAACAGGCGGAGAGGGCGGAGAGGTGGTGGGCGTGTACAAAGTTCAATAGGCCAAAGGGAAAGGAATACACGGCAGAAAGAAAGACGACGACAACCCAAAAAAAAATAAGGAAGAATCAGGACTTGGAAGATTTCTTGAGCTGAACCCTTTTTGAATACACGCACACGCACACACGCGCACACACTGTTCAGTGTCGACTTAATAAGCATAACAAAGCCCATTGGATAACCTACACCATTGAACATTGAAAATTGAACATTTGGTCGAACAAAAGACAAAATAATGCATGCGTGCAATAGGGACATGGGAAAATAGGGAAATAGGGAAATAGGGAAAACCATAGACATCGACATTAACAACGACGTAGTGATGTCCATCAATAGGGCACCAAATGGACTTGGCGACTCCATGTTTTCTTGTATCTTTGGATCAACTTCCCTCTCTCCCTTTCCTCCCTCGCTACCCTTGAAAAAAAATTTGTTTGCATGTATGCGAAATATACATGTTGTGTGCGAGTGTGTGTGTGCAATGAATGTCCTTTCTTTCCTTTTTCTCTCTCTTTCTTTTCCCTCATGTTCCTGTCAACCCTTTCTTTTCTATGCTTTCGTGTGATGTGCGTGTGTGTGTGTGTGTATCTTTGTGCAAGTGTGTGTGTGAGAGAGTGCATAAGGTGTGGTGCGATGATGATGAAAGGGCAGTATATGCATGCACTCATGCATGTGGGGGTGGACACAAACAGATGTTCACGGTCAACAAGAGCTCTCTCTCTCTTTTTCTCAATGGGTGTTTGTTGAATGGTTGTATGGGTTTTGTTTGTTGGCGCTTTCTTTTGTTGTGGTGACACGACACCCAGGTGTAATCGCACGCTGATTGGTTGATCTCGTGGGGACGCGTCGCTGGGTTTTTGTTTCTAGGGGACCACCTGTCAATGCGCCCTTTTTTTTTGTTGTTGTTGTTGTTTTTTGTTGTTGTCCTGTTGTGGACCCTCTTTCACACACACCTTCAGGATCGCATCTCGCCTTGCAACAACTTGTACGAAGTGAGTGAATATTCATGTCACTCGGCATGAAAGAGAAAGCCAAAATGCAAAGGAAACAAAGGAAGAGGGTGGTTCTACTTTTTCACACGGATCCATGCCACAGTACCGATGGGCATGGATGCCTGGAATAAGACGAAGGAAACAACCAACCAAGAGAGGAAATAGAACATCACGTATGTGCCCAACCCACATCCTCAATGAAAATGGTGATGAACAGATGGTAAAAGCAGGATTCCAATGTCATGTAGAATCGTCCTAAGAAAAAAAAGGAGACACGAGAACATCAAGAAAAAAAATGGGACATAGTGGGTTTGGTCGGCTCAATGGGTTCAATGGGTAGGTGACAGTGGGTGGATGGACAAGGAAATGGTTTGGCGGGAGGGAAGGGAAAAAAAGACGAGGGAAGGGAAGGGAAGGGAAAGGAGGGAAGGGAAGGGAAGGGGAGGGGAAGAGGGGTCATTGAAAGGATAGATCGAGGGGGGGAGGACAAGGAGGAGGAGGGAGAGAAGGAGGTGATGTTGTTGTTGATGATGATGTTGTTGATGCTGTTGTTGTCGGGCAGGGGTATGAGGAGAAGGACGAGCTAGGAGTGAGGATGAGAGGCAGTGGTTATCATCACCACTGCTTCAATTCCTGCTTTGTAGACCGAGAGCAGGCGTACCTTAGTCTGTCGACACACTGGCCACATCACATCACATCGCACAAGGAGCAACAAAACAAAACTATGCACAAACATTCACACACCCACAGACATGTCCACATAAAAGAAACAACATACGTCCATCTCCCTCTCCTCCTCCTCTCCTTCAGCTCGTTCAAGCAGGCAAACAAACATTAACAACAACAACAACAACGACAACAACAACAAAAAAAATAGACATTCCAGGCTGCATCATCGAGCATATGTACTCTTCTTTGTGTGTTGTGCCCTGGATATGTTCATCGCCCAAATAAAAAATACAAGCCGAGTTTGGCACACTGGAAATAGAAGCAAAGGCACAAGAAACACAAAACCACATATTTAAGTATTCAAGCCAAGGGCATCAGGGCCACACTCTACCTTAGGATCACAACTAAGCCGGAGGATGTGGGATGCAGGTGAGGTGGGATGCGGTGCGGAAAATAATAGCCGAATGTTCTTAAGGGGACACGACTTTGCTATTGAATAATAACGAGGTAGAGTACAAGTAGAAGTAGAAGAGATGGAGAGGATTGGGCAAAGGGTTAAACAAAAAGGCGAAAGGGCTGAGTGGGGTCCACATTACATATATCTTTCTTTTTTAAGGGACTACTGAGCACCGAGCTTCGAGCATTGAGCATCGAGGACACACCAGAGGTAGCAAAAAAAGGGATCTTTACCTTCGTGTTGTGGAGATGAGGTGATGATCGATTATTACATGCACACACAGCTTATGCACGGACAGGAATAGGAGATGGAGATAGGATGTATATGACTAAATGTAAATATGTATAGGGGAGAGGTGGGTGCTGGTTGCTTGGAGTTGGGGAAGCGAGGATGAGTTGGGTGCTGATAAGGATGACAAAGTCGAAGATCACGTCGGTAGGACTCGACACGGTGGTTTGGGAATTGGATTAGAGACGAGATGATTATTATTAAAGCTTGACAGACAGTGGAACGAAGGAAAGTAGGAGCGAAAAAACGGAATAGGAAACGGAGACAGAGACATAGACAGAGAGCAGAAAAAAAAATTAAAGAAAGGGATGGATGGGCAACTGAGTGAGGAGTAGTTATATAGGAAAGGATGTTTCCCTGGACTAGTATTGCCTGGAGTTGGAGTGATTTGGAGAATGCCAAAGCAGTGATCGTGGCATGGATGGATGGACGGACAGAGACACAGAGTGGAGACTTGTTTTTCGTTAACCATCCTTGGAGATAAACGAAGGTGTCTGTCGGTTCATCTACTCACCCTGTCTGCTCTGTTCTGTTTGTCTGTTTGCCTGTTCGGTCCGTCCTGTCCTGTCCTGCCCTGTTTTGTGTGTCGGAGCAGATGACCTTCCATGGTCGGATGGATGGATGTCCAATGAAAGAGAAAAGAAAAGTTCAGTCTCTGCTTATCTAGGCATATTTTTTTGGGCAAGTGGTTCTTCCTCACTCTCACTACGCACACACACTCTCTCTATTTCCTGCCCAAGTGTGAACCAACAGAAAGAAGGTATACGACAAGCACGATGATGGAAGTTTGCTTCCTTCTTTTTCTCATAGAGAAGCTAACCATCTCCAACTGTCCTGCCCATAGTTCTGCATTTGCATGGGTCAGTGGGAGAAGAAATGCGTAGAAACGACCAAACGAACCCACGTCGTTAGTTTTTTTTTCCTTTTGCATTAATGAACAGAGGCAGTAACGGAGCAAATGGATGGTTCGTTTGTTTCTTTTTTTTCACTTCGTTTGTTAAGTTGACGTTAAGAATGAACCAACTGGCAAAGTGCGTCTATTGAGGTGTCTGAGGAGTCTGAGCAGCCTTTTGGCCTGTTGGCATTAGTTCCGCCACACGGAAAGCGTTCCATGGTCCAATGTCTTTCGTTGTCACCTAGAGGCAACAACTGCGCGCAACTCCTTGTTCTATTCCTTGCAAGCAATGCCACAACACATATAGCGCATAGTGCACGCAACTCGTAAGAAAAAATAAATGCATACATCATCATAATTAAGGACTCAAGACTTCAAGGTCTTTACCGACGGACGCCTCAGAATGAACAAAAAAAAAAAAAAAAAAAAAAAAAAAGACATGCTCTCAAACAGTGCGGGATGGAAATGTATGGAAGGCCTTCACTGCCCGCACACACACTCACACACATCGATGTATACCACATACACAACGACAAACAAACCTCTGAGTAACGCAGTAACGTGGGGCCGTCCGTCTTTTCTCAAGAAACTACGTTGGCTTGTCCTTCTCCCTTCCCTTCTTGTTTCTCCCCCCCCCCCGTCCCTCATCCCCTTTTTTGTCATGCTGGACCGGTTCACGACCAAACTACCGGTCTCTCTGCCTCTCTGCCTCTCTGTCTCTCTGTCGCATGTATGTGAATACAGAATACAATCAAAAAAAGCCCTTATGCAAGGTGTTGTCCACATGCCCAAAAATTGCTCCGTGTCCAGCGTTTTCAGATGGATGGCGAAGGCAAAACAGGGTGGTTGGGCCCGAAGACATATTCTATTACCCTATGCCGAAGAGTGGCGAGTGGAGCTAACAGGACCCTGCCAAGTCGAGTCATCTGCCATTGAGCCAAATACATAGGTACCCCGACCATCTAAGAAACTCACTCGCGATGCGTGTCGCGGCATGTCGATGCTGTACTCGATGATGTTTTATCGCAGATACTCCCTGCATATTTGATTTACTATTGTTCGTGTCAAACATCCTGCCTCAAAAAAGCTTCTACTCATTTGCTTTGCAAGTAAACCATGCAAAAAATTCTAGACGGAGATGGACTCTTGATTGACGTGCCAAGATGGACATAATTAATTATCTCTGCGAATTAATTATCTATTCATCGTTTCCTTCCAGTATCGCTCTTTGTGGTGTTCCATTTTTTGCCGCAGGAAAGAGTGGAAGCATCCTGGACAAGGAAACACGCCGAAACAAGGCCCCTACAACGAGGGGGAATGGGGCCTGGACTTTTTGTTTTTGGTCTCTCACAGACAGTTGAACTGCCAATGTTTTATTTCACACTTGTTAAGAAAAAGAATATTTTCCATATCTCCGGCCACAACGATCCATCGCAGTAAATAATATATGTTCGCGATGGATCCATCGAGACCCTTGCATCCCATTCATACCTAGATTGTGGATATTGGCCGCAAATATGTGCATGATCCAGGGCACCAGCCACACCTTCTCGTTTCAGCAGCCTCCCTCTGCTTGGACTCGACAAATGTGTCGGATGGGCTTCGCCACTCAAACATCACCTTCTATCACCGAGTCTTGATTCTTATTGGCTGACATTTTTGGATGTGTTTGGGTTCGGTGCCTGCCTTTTGGTACATGGCTTTTTCTTCTTTTTGTGTTTTTCCTCCTTCTCTCCACCCAACCCATTTCATCTCATCATCTCATCATCTTCATCTACACTCATCATCTTCCTGTAAACAACATTCCCTCATCTATTTTAACGATTCATCCCCTCCTCACTCACACATCCGATACGACATGTCTGCAAACAAGTATGGACTCACAGAGCGGCAAGCCGTCATCTTGACTGTCGGCTTCTACATGCTGACAGCACTGGTCATGGTCAGCGTCAACAAGGTACAGGAGGCTTCACTTTCAAAAATACGACTTGAACGAACTATTGGTCGACTCTTACGGATATTACATCTATTATGGGAGACTAAAAACGAGGAACGGCCTCTCTTTTTTCATGATAGTGGGCGTTGAAATCATTGAGCTTGCCCTGGACCTTGCTCTGGATCCAAATGTTGATCGCCGTGCTCTTGCTCAGAGTGACAGACTTCTTGGGCGCTCTGAAGATGCCATCGCTTCAGAAAGATGTCTCCAAGGCCCTGATCCCCTTGATTGCTATTAATGTCCTTGGTCTGGGTGTCAACACCATCTGCCTGGTCTATGTCGATACCTCCTTCTACCAGGTATGTGGAACGTACAGCATACAGCATACATCACACAAATAGAATAAGAACCATGGCCCTATGATGTTCAGCGCACTTGCAGCAAAAGCAAAACCGTGGATAAATATGGATTGGGCGTTCATTTATTCCATCGTGGATCAGAGCAGCTCACACAAGTTTTGCTCATTCTCGATTGCCCTGTGCGACGATTTGTTTGATTTGATATTAGATTGCTCGCGGATTGGTGCTGCCCTTCACCGTGCTGTTTGCCTACGTCCTGTTGGGCCAGCCTTCATCAGGATTTGTTCTGGGCGCTTGCTTCACAGTGTTCTGTGGATTTTACACAGGAGTGACCTCGGATATTAACGTCTCCCAGCTCGGCATCTTTTTTGGCGTTGTGTCCTCCATCACCACCTCACTGCACGCCATTGTGATCAAAAAATCTTTGCCCGTTGTCAATAACTCATCGATCGACCTTGTTTACTACAACAACGTCCTCAGTCTTCTCGCCACAACTCCCCTGATTGTTTTGAGCGGCGAGTCGGCCCAGATCATGATGCGCTTCGAGGAATCGGGATTTGCAGCCTTCCAGAAGTTCTTGCTTGCTGGCTTTGTCACCGGCATCTTTGGCTTCCTTGTCAACTTGGCCGGCTTCTTGCAAATCTCAAAGACATCGCCCACCACACACATGATTTCCGGTGCTGTCCGCGGAGTGTAAGTTGTGTTTTTTTGCGACATTCACAGCTACCCCCTATACGAAAGGAAATGGAACCTTTATCTCATTATGTCATCTCTAACATTTTCTCCCCCCCTCATTCTTGCAAACCTGATATGGACACAAATAGTCTTCAGACTCTTCTCGGATACTTTGCCTTCCACGAGACTATCACTTCAGGCCGCTTGATGGGCATTATCTTGATTCTCAGTGGAGGAGCCCTGTACACCTGGGCCAAGGACAAGGAAATGCGTGCCGACACCAAGCCCACCTATATCCCCATGACCCAGCAGGATATCGATGAAGAAGACGACAGCAAGAAAGGCACCCAAGCATAATCACTACAATCGTTCTTTTTTTATATCCGACAAAAATAAACCTTTAATTTTACACCTATGATATACATGCACCCAAAATTCTTTCACGTGACGTGTGACTGTCTCGTGCCCTTTTGTTTTCAATTCTCTTTCGACTGGGAGGACTAATCCCGCTACACATTCACTCCGTTGGGTACTTTCTCCGTTTTTCCATTACATCACAACCCATTCTTCATAAATGTCATCACAACTCCTCACAAGGGCCCTTGGCTCGGCCAAGGCGACCCTCAGAGTACCTCTCATCACCCCCACCTCCGTCACCTCACAGCGTCTCTTCCACAGCACCCGCCTCTCCCTCAACGAAGACAAGCCCACCACCGAGGGTGAGGAAGGTGCCGTCACCTCAGAAGAGTCAGAGGGAGCCTCCGTCAACAAGAAGCTGCCATTCAGAAGGAGAAAGTTCCACCAGTGGCTCCAGGGCGAGGGATCCCGCTTTGCCACCCCTTCCTTCTCAGGACCCAACTATATCGGCGAATCGGTAACTGCAAAAAGGCCCCCCCCCCCTCCGATCCACTTCATATTTTTTGCGCGACTCCACAAATGGTCCATGTTCACGAGGCAGATCTGGATATTTTTACTAACCTCCGCGTCATTTGTCGCTTGTTTATAGCCCTTCCCTATGAACCCACTCTTCAAACCCACACCACCCATGTCGAACCACGCCAAGGAAGAGATCTACCATCTGCACCGCTCGGACACCACCAAATGGACCCCCCGTCAGCTCGGCACCAAATACAACATCTCGATCAAGCGTGTCGAGGCGATCTTGCGCTTGAAGCATCTGGAGAAGGAGATGGTCGCGAGCGGATTTGTGGCGCAGGAGAACTTCACCAAGGGCATGGAGCAGCTGATGGGCGTCAAGAACGAGCGCTCGGCTGCGATTGTCGAGCCCTTGACGGACATCTTGCCCCAGGTCGGCTCGCCCAAGTTCGAGGCTGTGAACGAGGACAAGACTTTCACTGCTGAGGATGCGGCCAATGTGTTGAAGCGTCGCCCACTGGCCGAGATCAAGGCGAGCTTGCTGGAGCAGGAGCGCAAGAACCCGTTCAAGCTGGTGGATTCCATGAAGGGTGTGGCAGTCAAGGAGGAGCCCGTGACCAAGCCTGTGAGCAAGAACTCGGCAGAGGGTAACGCCCGTTTCAAGTTCTCGTTTGTGGATACTTCTAAGAAGGTAAGGCGAGAAAGGTTCTTGAGGAGATCATGATAGTGGGTCGATTGTCTGCAATAGTGACCGGAAATATGAATCAAAACTAATGCTACTGTTCCTTTTCACTGGAATATAATAGACTACTTTGATCAGAGAGAAGGATGGCACTTTGCTTCAGGTTCAGCAATCATGAGCGAAGAAAAAACACACATATCCTCGCCAAAACATAGACTACTTTTTTTTTCCTCCGCCAGCATCCGACGACCTTCTCTCCAACATAATGATTAAATAAATCAGCACACGCTTCAGTACCCAAAAACAAAGATTCTTTCGGTTTATTAACTTGTAGCTCGTTCAGGACTGGTTAAGTTCAAGCACCAGAGCACCGTGGCGCCCATCCATCAGGACCACGAGCACCCCATCGGCAATCAATTGGCATCCAATAATATCCACCGCCTGGCCCTTGGAGACATCGATCACGGTCTGTCTTTCCTGCTTCAGCTTCTCGCCATGGGTATGCCAATAGATGTAAACATTACGGCTCGCTTCTACAATCGCCGAGAACCGTCCGTAGGGGTCGTGCATCACCCAGCGCTTCTCGCGCTTGGACGCCTGCACGAACGCCAGGGCGTCAAAGGTGCCCGTGTGCACAAACTTCATGACCCCCTCGTTGGCCTGCTGCACGGACGACACGGGACCCGGCACCGCTCCGGGCGTATGCTGGATCGAATAGACGAGGCCGTCCACATCGTGCTTCAGACACACGGTCGGGATCCTGTAGGGACTGTCGCCCTGTGGCTCAAAGGTCGAGAATGACTGGCCGATCCAATCGTGGCCCGTGCCAATGGTCGTGGCGCGGATAATGTCGGAGCCACTGGTCGATTGCACCCATGAGAACTTGATCTCCTCGCCTTCCTCGTCGATATCTTCTTGCGCATCCTGGGCGATCGCAGGGAGCAAGGATGAGCCCTGCGGGCCAGCATTGGCCTGGTCTGTTGTGTACTTCTCCAGGGAAGCCTTGTATTCGGCAAAAACGGAAGGGTCCAGAGTCTCCTCCACGGGGTCAGTGTCCACGCCCTCTGCAAAAACCTGTGTCCACCGGGTTTTGGAATGTTGCTTTTCGATCGAGAGGGTGAGTACGCCTGTAGACGCTTCCAGTGTCCAGAAAGAGTCATCGGGTTGGATCAAGTCGAATAAGGGCATGTTATCCAGCTGAGGTGTCCGGACTGGCGTTTCTGAGGCGGTTTGGTTGAGATTGACTTGCAACTGCAAGCCCTGGCGAGAGAACTTGCACTGGACCGCGTGTTTGGTGGTGCCCTTGGGGAGTGCAAAGCAGATCGTGACGTCTGAATCGGTCTGGGTCCAGATATACGGCGGCTCTGAGGGTCCTGCAGCGTCGATGGATGTGCCATCGACCTCCATGGCTGATGATCCGGGTTCCATGTACCGTGTCGTCTGATTCGGTACGGGATCCTGCGTGGGTTTGTAGCTGGTGTTGCTTCCGAGGACATAGCCTTCGTTCGAGGGGTCGAGCGCGCAGTAGAAGGGGAGTTCTGTGCCGCGGATAGAATGCACAATGTCCAATGGTAAGAGTGCCTCATCCATGTCCATACTTGAGGATTCTTGAGTGTTCTTCCAGAGAATGCTGCACAGGCTGACAATGAACAGAGTCTTTTTGTCCGATTTGCGATGTGGGGATGGTTCGGATGAGTAGAACGTCTCCTTGAGAGTGTAGTGGACCAGGAACTTGATCTCCAAGTGATCTTCGTTTTCCGAGTCTTTGACAGTGAACGCCTTGGCATCCAAAAGTCCACATGGTACGAAACTTTCCTCCTGGGGCGCCTGTAGTGAGTGGAGGGAGGTGTCGGGTTTGAAGTCTGTCGTGGCCACAATGCATGCTTCGAACTCGATGCCAGTGAGTGTAAGGCGGACAAGGTAGAAAGAGGTGGCACCGTCCGAGACTAAGAGATAGTCAGCTGAGAGAGGCTTGACTAATGGGAACTCGAGGTGAAAATTCAGAGTAGTAACCGGTACTGGGATTTGGAGTAGCGTTTTGCTGCGAAGTCTTTTGGCTGACTTTGAGAGAACAAAGAGTAGAATATTGCGAGGTGAGGATGCAGTTCACAATAGCACGCGTCAGTCTGTTCTCAGAGTGCAAATACACACACCTTGTCGTACTGAAGTGCGATGAGCATATAGTCCTCATCAATAGCGAATAGAACGCCATCCCGATGCGCATTTCCACTGGCACTGCTATCGCCGTTGGCTTCCTTGAGTGTATTCCATCCTGGGTGGAGGTGGTTGTGACGAACACGGTGCTGTACTTCGCGATAGGAGAGCTTGGTCGTGCTGGACAACTTTGGTACTGTAACACCTTGGCCCGATTGGCCAACCGATACAAAGTGTTGGCGCGACTCCTCGAGGAACGAAAGCTTGTAGCCCTCGAACTTTGCATTAAATAGTGAGCGGTCTTGGCGAATGGGGACACGAACGGCCATGGTTGAGTTGAATGGAGTTGGCTTTGGGAAGAACGGTCTGCTGCCTGTGTGTTATGCATGAATTCGGCAGTCACTTTTTTTTTTTTTTTTTTTTTTCTCTCTCTTTGGCACGCGCTCCAATGCTCTCGAACCTTTCCACCCATCAACAACACAAAGGACCCGCACATGAACTCGGATGTTTGTCCCTCGGACCGTTAGTCGGAAGACCCCTGTCCGCACCAATTTACCTACACTCGCATCTCTTGCCAAAGTCGATGCTTTAAATGTCCAATTAGCACCCGCGTCTGCGTCAGCAATAGCACCCAATGAGACAAAAAATAACACACAGGTTCAAGACGGCAGTCTCCAGAACGCTGTAGATCTGCCAACTGTGGATACGGCGCCTGACGTTGATGACGATGAGCCGATTGTGGAATTTTCATTCAATCAAAGACTGGCTGAAGAAGGGGAACCCGCTTGCGTGATATGTGGTCGATATGGAGAATACATTTGCGACATTACTGACCACGACGTTTGCAGGCAAGTAAAAGCAACTTACCAAAAAAAAATTGACTATTGAGGAACCCCAAGAGTTAACGCATTAAGGCTAACGATGAGTGTTTTTTTTACATAGTCTGGAATGCAAAGCTGTGGATATCGAGCACAGTCAAGCAACCCTGCTGCCAGAGTCACCACCATCACCGCCATCTCCGCCACTGACAGATAGCGGCAACATCGTCTTTGGCCCACAGCTTCCACAGATGCCGCACTATGGAAATAACCGCATGATGTCTGTCATTACCGCCTATAAGGCCTCACCCGAGACAAAGGCCTCGTCATCGACCACCATCGCTCAACTACGAGGTATCCACCAGCTGCAGTTACAGGGCAGGAACCCTCCCCTCCCTATTACTTCCTTTGACGACTGTGGACTGCCTTCTAAGCTTTTGCTGAACATTCTGGAGAACAAGCACTATATCCCAACACCCGTACAGATGCAGGTCGTCCCAGCAGGGTTAGAAGGCAGGGACATGCTGATCTCGGCAGAAACAGGATCAGGAAAGTCGGCCAGTTTTCTTATTCCAGTCTTGACACATGCCTATGGGCTCGCTCAAGTGTACGGCTCCATGCAGTCGTCACCTATGGCATCCTCGAGCACGTCGAACCAAGGCCCTTATGCCCTCATCCTGGCCCCGACACGCGAGCTGGCCATGCAGATCGAGGAGATGGTCAAAGCCTTTGCCAAGGGCCTGCCCAATATGCTGACGGCCCTTCTGGTGGGTGGCTACGCCATGGCGAATCAGGTACACCGACTCAGACAGAACGTGCAGATTGCTGTAGCGACCCCAGGACGCCTCTTGGACATCATAGCCAGACATGCCGAGTTCACGTTCTCGAACGTCTTTTGCCTGGTGCTGGACGAGGTCGATATGATGTTCAGTTTGGGCTTTGGCAAGCAAGTTAAGCGGATCCTGGAGGTGCTCCCCACGCCGCCAAACGGACGACAGACCATCATGTGCTCGGCTACGATCCCGAAACAAGTGCAGCTCTTGACGAAAAAGATCTTGCATGATCCTCTGACGATTCATGTTGGTCACCCACCCAGCAAGGCCGAGGAAGTCGCTCAGATACAAGAACTGTCCAAACAGCCGACGAAGCGCTCTACAGCCCAGGATGCACCCGATACATTTTCGCCAGCATCCAAGATCAAGCAGACGATTCTCTGGGTCGAGAACGTGTCCAAGAAGAAACAGCTCTTTTCCCTCTTGAACGACCCCAAGTACTACCGCCCACCAGTTCTCGTCTTTGTAGAGTCGCGCCTCGGAGCTGACCTGTTGGCGACTGCGATCGAGGCCAAATGCAACGGGATCAAGGCTGTCGCTATGCACGCCGAGAAATCGCAGGACGAGCGCGCCGAGCTTCTCAAGTCGATCGTGGAGGGCACGATCCCCGTGGTGGTGGCGACAGGACTTTTGGCCCGCGGACTGAATCTGAATGTGGCCACAGTGATCAACTTTGATATGGCGCCCTCAGTCCAAGAATATGTGCACCGTGTGGGTCGAGCGAATCCGGACGTGGCGACCAAGGCAGCGGTGGGCATCCGCAAAGGGCCCAAGCTAGGCGGCATGGCCTGGGCCATCACGTTCGTCAACAACGATCACAGCCATATCCTGCGCGAGCTGGCCAATATGCTCCATGGCCTCGGCCTTGACCGGGTGACGCCGCTGCCGCCGCAGCTGAAACAGCTGGTCGATCATAAGCTTTCAGGAACAAGATCACAAGCAAAGTCCGTCTCCACTTCAACATCTTCACCGGCAACGAAAGCTACAGACGGGGCCGGCTCTAAGAAGAAAATGGCCGAACCTTCAAAGCCTTCACTGACTACCAAGGGACCTGGCTCGAACCCAAACACAAAGAAGAGATCGCACCCACCACACCACTACTCAGACAAGAAGAAGCGGTACAAGAAATAAAAAGCAACCATCGATTTAAGAAACCGGTTTTCGAATGTCTAATTGTTTATTCGTATTGGCGTGTCATACAGCAACGTGGCCTGATGAAGAGTCGCGTATTGTCGAAGGGTATCATCGTAAGCGAATCGTGTTGTCGTAGTGCCCTTGCAAAGAGATGGCTGGCTGACCATCTCGCGTTTCGTCCACCATCGATTGGATTCTCGGGCAACAGTCTGAATAACTTCCATCGGGGACATGCCCCGATGGAAGGAAAGAGAGAGAAAAAAAGGGGGCAACTAGTAATAGATTCTCCAAGCTTGACGACAAGCGGAAGAAAATAACAGATACAGGCGATCGTAATACCAGTCGTCACAAAGATGACTTTCTTATGCTGTTCGATCATGGACGTCCCGATACGCACTGGGTGGTGGGGCCATACACCTCTTCGGAGACAAGTCTCTGCTGAGGCTCCCTGCCAGCTTGCTTGTCCAGGCACTTGACAGCCACGACGGACGATATATCCTTTCCACCTCCTCTATCACTGAGTACCTCCTACTCCCTTCCATGTTCTTGCGAAGTAAGTGGCTACGGTACCATCCGTCTTTTCCCCAGGTTCTCTCTTCATGCTGCGGTCATCAAACACTCAGATGAGACCCTCACTATGTCGTCACCTCTGATATGCAAGAGCAAAAAACGCTAGACCGTTGGAATACGGGACGTAGGTGGCGCAAAGGAAAAGTCGAGTCGAGTCGGGCGCAGTAAGGAGATCGAGCAGTGTCTGGCACGATGAAGAGAATAGAGATAATAAAGATAAATGGACTCGAGGCTGGAGTCGAAGCACATGGAGGAGTTTGAGGCGGGCACAACTGGAGATGATCGCAAAATATCGATAAGCTAGTAGAACCAGGAAGAACTATGCGGATGGATGGGCAAGTTTGAGTGTGGAGGTGGAAGGAAAAAAGAGAAGCAGAAGAAGTGGTCAATCAATCTGGAAATGGAACCGCAAAGACAAAAAAGTCGGGTAGAAGATAAGCCACTGTAAGACGCCATGGTCAGTTGACACTAAGCGGTTTAGTTGGTGAGCTGAGGAGTGAGGAAAAGAAGGAAGGGGTTTTTTTTGAGCGAACGAATTTATACCTATTAGAAAGAGAAATTTTACAAATTTGGTGGCAACGCTTTATGATACATTTTTGAGACTGTAGTAAGTTTTTTCTATGCCAATTCTTCTTGTGAAGGAATGAGTGCACGCATACAGAGGGAATACACCAAGAAGGTAGCTGCGTTGCAAGGGAAAGCACGGATGACGGTGGCGTTGATTCCTCTGAAGAATACCCGCATGCCTTCCTCCCGGTACATATGCATTGTGCAGTGCCATACGCCTCGGAACTGTTGCGACTTTGGTGCTGAATCGTGCTGAGCCTGGATTCTTGTTTTGATGACATCTAAGAACGAGGAATAAAATAAGGGTCAGCACTACTTGGAAAGCAAACTTGGATCTTGATTTGTTTAGAGAGTGCTCGCTGTGTTACCTGTCGGGTAGGTACTCAACCAGCCGGCGATACCAGCGAATCCTCCTGCAACGACCAGTCTCCCACTGGATAGGTCCTGAGTTCTTTGACCTTCAGGTGTCAATGCTCTGCAAAAGATCTCGTAACTCAAGAAATAGGGCCCATAGGACGTTTCTCTGAGGATAGTTGCCCACAGTCCACGGTAGCATGCTCTGAGTCCTCCCTGGCGATATGTCTGTTTGAAGCAATCCATGGGGCCTTTGTAGAATGTCCCTGATCCGGTGTTTGGTCCTTGCTGATTCTGGAGACGGATCTTTGAGAGCTCCATGGGACAGCTAATGAAACTGTTTACGATGCCTGATCCTGTGCCGGCCAGGTAGATCTGCATGAGTGTTGGCTCGTCTGCTGGGTTGGCCATCTGGATGTCCATAAAGAACCCGTACACACCAAACAGAAGCGCGTTCACAAGTGCGACTCCGACCTGTGATTTTTTTTTTGTGAGGCAAAAAGAGTACTAATTAGAGTTCGTCCTTGGTCTCCAGTTCCTGGACTCACAGCAAATCGGTCCAATGAGAGGGCGTCAGTCAGCTGCCCAGAAATCTTACCATGGGTGAAGCCTAATCGTGTCCACGTCATAACATCGATCCATGATTCAAGGGTACATAAAAACCAGTTAGTCTATCAGTAATGTAACTTGGCCATCATTACCATTCGCCTTGGATCGCCAGGGATGCCTTACCATGCCCTTATAAAGGCCTGTAACCTATGTCAGTTGAGGGACGAATGGGAAACGATCCAGTCAGCTTCAGTGTGCCCAGTGCTTTATCTTGGTTGAGATACATTGCACAGAGAGAACGGGACTTGAGACAAGACGGATACAAACATGCATCCATGCTCTGTGCAACTACTCCCTTTTTTTTTTTTTTTTTTTTTTTCCTTTGGTGCTGATCTTTTTTGGCTTAATGCTAAACAGATGTATCAATCGTACCTTTTCTTGCTTGAGAATGGTCGAGAAACAGTTCCATGTCCCTGTGTATTTGGAGGCTAGCTCCTTGGACTGCAACCTGACCTTGACCGTATCTGACATCCACCGTTATCAATCGGACCAAGCATAAGACGAATGAAGTTTGAAGATAAGTACTTTGGAAGCTGATCACTTTTTTTTTTTGACTCGACCTTAATTTAAATGTAGTTGAATTCGTGAAACTTACCCCATGGATGACCGACACATAATCCAGCGATGCCTAAATAGAATTCAATGTTGAATTCGCATTAGTTCATGCGTAATCATTTAGACTGACATCAGCCTGCACTTTTTCGTCCACTAGCCCACTAAAAGTCGGTCGAGCCCTTTTTTTTTTTTTTTTTGGTATTTTGTTGGGTTGAACGAGATCTCATGATTTGCACAGTGGTCACTAATGTACCTCCTGCTGTTCCTGCTATGAAGTTGGATGTCCAATCGCTGCCAATTGCTAAGAGAGAGATCAAAGAAAAGAAAGAACAAACTGGTCAGCACTACGATCCTTTGGATCTTGAAAAAAAAAAAAAAAAAAAAAAAAAAGAGAGAGAACGGAGTATGAAGCGGTTGTAAATGATCACACGCGGCGTATTGTCCAGGGATCAAATGGGAAGGAGGTAGGGACAACCGGACTGGCAACTCCGCATTTCTTTTCATATTTAGCTAGGACCTACGTGGTTCCTGTGAAAGGGCAATGCTTTCGTCGCAGTCAAGCATAAGCAGGGATGTAGGTAGTTTTGGCTTTTTTCTGGCTTATTGAGGTAAGATTTGAGAGGGGTCGGGTCCGCCAAGGAATAGAACGAGTGAGTGGGCTGAAAATGTGCCGAAAAAAATAGAGTGGAGTGAGTGGAGAGAGAGTGGGGAGTTGTGCAGGTGGAGTGACCCTGATTTGGAATGAGATGAGATTGAAACACACGATTTGATTAGGTTGGATGGATGAATGAGAAATGAGAAGGAAGAGATGAGGAAGAGGAAAAGGAAGAGAGAGAGTGAGGGCGCACAAAGAGAAACGGCAAAAACTAATAAAGGTATGTCGGCAGATGTATCATCTGTCCATCGAGAAGAAGAGGAAGAGGACAAGAGACGAGAAGGTGGGTTGGGTTGTTGCGTATGTGTGTAATGTGAGTCTTCCTTTGTGCGTCCGTAGCTGTCCAGTGGTTGTGTGGAGACACCAACACATCCCCAAAAATGGAAGGAGGGCATAATTTCTCACGGCCACGACCCCAGGACTACGAGGGCAAAGATACTTTCTCCCTTTTGCTCTCCTCCCCAAATGGGGCTGTCATCTTTTTCTTTTTTTTTTTTTTTTTTATTCTTTCTCCATCTCGACTGGCAGAGTTCACGTGGTACATTTAGTAACATATCAATAATCTTTGGCATGGAAGACATTTCCTCCGCACTGTGCCCGTGTTTTTTCGCGCTATTCCTGTGGCCACCGTAGTCGCTGTGCTATGCAAAACCTCTTTGCTCATCCCATCTATCTCACTTTGTGCTACTCTGATCCGTTCTGTTTTGCTCTATTCTTCTCGACATACTTTCAAGTCGTTGTGTCTTTGTCCTATCCATTTCGATCCTGATTTCTTGGTCATCCATCTTGGAGCAAAGCATGTTCTTACACCAATTTCACACAGAACACCCTAGCCGAGATGAGGTGATGGAAGTTGGATCGAATACATATAGTTGCAATAGCCAACCTTTCTCGATCGAAGTGTCAGTCATCTTTTGTAACACAACACCAAGACGTCAGCAGACTCCCGGCATTCCCTGACACATAAACGGGAGAGAAGTAAATTTACGCGGCAATTTTCATAGGTTTCCAAATAATACCCGTTGATGATCCCATTTATATGGCTCCTTTTACGCGTGTGAAATGCCTTCATTGAACACTCGGCGAGAGCATTACTTCCTTCTTGTTGCCACTACTAATTGCACCATTGCACCACCATTGCACCAATGCATTGTTCCGTTCTCTCCCGCGTTTCTTTTGGTCTTCGATGTGACTTAAATGAATTGCTGAATTGTCACCCCCTCCCCTTTCTTTCTCGGCCGTTCCACGCAAGCCAAGAGAAGAGTCCAAAACAAAGAAAAGATATGCAACCAAGTGCCTGGATGTCCCCAATCCCAAGGATAGATATGATATACATATCGAAAATGACTTTGTTTGTCTCGTTGTCACTTACCCCTTCCCCTTCAGAATCCCTTTTGCTCTCTGTCTCCTTCCTTTCAATCCTAGTTTTCCTTGTCCACTGCCATATGCTAACTGGTGGAAACAATGAAGCTGAGAAACAAAAAATATGGCCCTTCATCCTTCATGCGTGCCCCTTTTCCCCTTGATTTGTCTGGCAAACAAGAATGCGCCATGATGAGAACGAGAGTGAGAGACGAGTGAGTGAGGAGTGTCCATTTGATAGCCATGCCCATCCTTCCATCCATCCATCCATCCATCCAATGTACTATCTGTTATTGGTACTACCTTGTTACCCACCACCATCTTTGTTTGATACTTTGTGTGTATCATTGTGTTGCGTGTGTGCCATGATATGTCCTTGAGTTATCGACGTCCTTGCCTTCCTTCCTTGGTGTTTCCTTTGGCTTGTTACTGTTCCAACTCTTTTTTTGTGTGGTGGTGTGTCTTCTTTTTTCACACTCTTGTTTGCTTTTCATTCTTTTCTCTCTTTCACTCCTTCAGTCTGTCACCGTCCACCCATCCTATTCTTCTTCGTTAACCACTCTTTTTCGTTCCTGTGGTTCGTCGTTTTTTGCTTTCTTGCCCTTCCTTCACAAATAGATAGAAAGAGAAAGCGAGAGTGAGGTGAGAACGAGATGCCAGCCTAAAAATGTCCAACCTCACCCATCCCCCCTTGAAGAACAATTGAGCACCAATATCAATATCAGAGCAGACATTTCCAACAACATTTCCGTTTCGCATGATCTCCTTTCCTTACCACCACCACCACCACCACCACCACCACCTCTATTCTTACACTTCGTGTCTTTATTGTTCTCTTTTCTTCTCGTTTCGCCTTCCTCCTCTCATTTGCCCACTGTTGCTCATTCCCCGGCCAAGACTGTACTTTTATTATCATTACTTTCCCCCAAATACTGTCCCCATCCTCACCTCTTAATTATCTCCAACGGCACTGATCGTCACACCAACTAGTTTCTTTCTTCGACTTTCTTCAACTGCCACCACCTTAATATCCTCCCGACTTTTACTTTTTGGACACACTTTTTAACGGCCAAACATGGGAGCAGTTGTGTCGCGCGAACATGCCAAACTCCCGTTCGCCTACTCACATGCCCGGCAGGACCATGCCCACACCAGTTCATCCACCAAGCGTCGCTTGGCATCTCGCTTACTTCTACACCGGAGCTCGGACAGCAACTCGACATCGATCACTCCCTTCCCTGTCGACGATTTTATGGGAGTAGCACACAACAACATTGGGCCAGGGGGCTTTGCTTACAGTGGTGGTAGCATGGCCATTGGTGGTTTTGGTACAGAACCGGCGTTCGGTGGCCCGGGCGCAGGGAATGACCTGATGTCGCTGTCGTTATTCTTGGCTGGATCACCCACAAGGGCAACTTTTGGCAACGCTGAGGTGGTGTCACTGAGCTCAATGCTCGATCAAGGCCCAGAGTCAGCGTCCGAGTTCGATCCCACTGAATCTCATGAAGGTAGTTTGATGGATCTGGAGGAGGCACTCGGTGCCTACATGGGTGGTATTGGCATAGGAGGGTCTACTCCAGGAATGATCGGTGTCATCCGTGATTCAGATTCTGGTCACCAAAGGTCGATCCGCTCACGGTCGGCCACAGTTAGTTCCATCAGGTCGTACGGTTTTCCGGGAGCACTTTCTGCGTCTGCAGAGGCGACAATTTCGCCTGCATCAACCGAGGAGGACATGCCTGGATTGGATGCTCTGACTAAGCCAGACTTGGCCCAAGCTGAAACAACGCTCATCACACATGCCGATGCAGAGCTCAGCAATATTTCCATCCTTGCAGCGGACAAATCGTCTACGACAATTGCGTCTGACACAAACGGGACTAAAATCAGCATTGTATCGCAATCGCCACCACCACGTTATTTGGATCAATCGACGATTTTGGCCAGCCTAGAACCCGAATCGCTGTCTGCCTTGTCTTCTTGGATCGCAGAGTATCATGTGGAAACGGGGAGGACCAAGGATCAGAAGGCGGATTCGACAGAAACAGAGTATGACCTCGACATGGACATCATCTCGGCACTGGGCATCGCTGACATGCCTGAGGGCTGGCGCCGCAGGGACAATAGAATCACTTTAGCATCAGCTCTTGCAACCACACCGTCGAATCCTCAGCAGCCCTATCCACGTCTCTCCATTGACGAGGAGGATTGCTGTGTAGCACCGTTGAGCAACAACACGTCGTGGATGGACCAGGAAGAGTATGAGACAATCGTACATATCCCGCAAGACTTTTTCGGACATGGCAGACACTTCCAGCAAGGTTACGATCTGGACGATGACGATGACGACGAGACAATCAATGGACGGAGTCACACTGGAGGTTTCGGTGGCAGAAGCAGTAGTTTCAGCTATCTTAATGGACTGGATGGTCACTTAAGTCCATCCGTGGACGAAGAGGTGTCACATCTTAACCCCATCCCATTTGCAGAACTTCCCAGCTTGACCAACATTGGCCTTTGCTCTCATGGGATTGTCAAACTCTCTGCCAATATTCGCCTTCTTGGTTCCACGACATGTCTCCAGCTGTAAGTCGCGTTCATTACGATGAATGAGTGCCTTGTGATACTAATAGTATGTGTCACTAACATTTGGATAATATTGATCGTACGACAACTTTGTAGCTGCTGCAATGACCTGTGCAGCGTGCCGCCAGAGATTGGCTACCTCCGAAACTTGACCTTGCTCGATCTGTCCAAGAACAGCTTGACCTGTATCCCAGACACGATCCAGTATCTGAGCAAGCTCGTCGACCTGAAACTCTCTTTCAACTTTCTCGAATCCCTTCCCTCCAGCATTGGTCAGCTCTCGAAACTGGCTGGCCTCGCTTTGGACAACAATCGACTGGAGCGGATCCCACCCCAGATCGGTATGATTAAGGGCCTGATAACCCTAGACCTATCGGACAACCCGATTGAAGTCCTGCCAGCCGAGATTGGCCGCCTACAGTTGCTCCGAAGTCTCAAATTGGACCGGTGCCCCCTTATCGACGAGTTCTCTCACTCGCCGTTGCACTCGCCTCCCACTCTGCTCGAGCTGGCAGCAAGGGTTATTGTTCGCCACGACCTCAAGGTACCCTCGGTCCTTCCAGGCCATTTGAAGACCTATCTCAAAACAGCCCAGCGGTGTACGTTCTGCGAAGGTCCATTCTTTGAGTCCTGGTGCAAGCGAGGCAAGATTATTGAAAAGAACGACCACTGCATCCCACTCGAGTACACACTTTGTCATCCACACTGGAACACCGAGATGGAGCGTGTCCGACTGTTATTCTGCCCCCGACCTCCAACATCTCCTCCCCCACCACCCCCCGTTCTTCCCACCTTGCCGCCCGTGTCGTCATCCGGAGCCTCTGGTCCTTCAACTTCCAAGTCTGGTTCAGGGAGTACCAGTCGGAGACACTCGAAATCGGGATCTTCCCAGAGTGCTACCACGGCGGTATCAGCAGCATCAACAGTAGTGGCGGTGTCTGCCTCGCCCGTTGCTTCTTCTTCTGGCTCCATCCTGGGTCATCACCACCCTACCGCAAGCGACTCCTCCACGTCACTTTCCAACTCCCCTTTGAACTGGAGGACACGCTCCGACGCCACCAATGTTATTGCTGGCCCGTCTACGCCTACAAATACAACAGACTCGACACCACGTTCTCGGACGTCCACGTCCTGGATCCGCAGCGCCTCGCATTCAAGTTCCTTGACTCTGGCGACTTCGTCTTCTTCCACCCCTCCACCCCATCCATATGCCTCGCCACCTAATTCAGCCTCGCTCAACTCACTCTCGATGGCTTCTTCTTCGTCGTCACCATCAGCAGCGAGAGGCCGCTTTTCGCTGTTGATGAAGGCTCGCGACAAAAAGAGGCAGGCGACTACTCCATAGGCGAAGCACCAACGGAAGAAAGCAAACCTTAAAAAATAATGATCCAAATGTCATCATGCACATTAACCAAATGGGTGCCTTTCCCTTCATCTATCAATTGTTTTTTTCTTCCTTTTGCTTTCTTTTTGTTCTTCTCTCTTTCCCACAAAAGAAAAATTGCTGACGTGTCAAGTGTCCATTATGCATTGCACACAAAGTCACCGACCGATTTTTTTTTTTCGAGATATATATTGTTTTTTTTCGCATCGAACTAATTATACACAACAACTAACAACTAGTGTTTTTTCTTGAAAATCGACATCCGCTACATGGTTCGTCTCGCTTGGGGAAAAAAAAAGACTTGGGAACAAACTTGCAGAGGGGGGGGGAGTGAGGACCAACAAAAAAGAAGTCAACTAGAAGACATTTAGTTGCCCTTGGGGGCCTCCTTGAAGGAGATGGCGGCCTCCTCACCCATGGCGGCGATGATGGTGATCAGGAGCTCCTTGCCCTCCTCGAACTCAGCCTCGATCTTATCACCGAGCTCACCCTCGGGAACCTTGACATCGTCCTTGTTGCCACCGTCGGCGGTCATCAAGTTCAAGAAACCGTCGTCAATGTTAAGGAGGGTGAATTCCTCACGCTTGATGTTGGGGACATCCATGTTGTGGGTCGAGGGGGAGAGATCCTCGAGCTTCTTGCCGGTGAAGATATCAATGGCGACCAAGTGGACCTTGGCGTGACCGTGCTTGCCGGTCTTGGAGGTCGACATATCAACGATCTTGCAGGGGCGGCCCTTGATGACAACGTGGCCGTTCTTGCGAAGGGCAGAGCACTGAATGGGGAAGGTGAGGGAGGCACCGGAGGAGGTACCCTCGAACTGGACATCGTGCTGCTCGTCGTTGTGTCAGCCATTTTTTGTAATCTATCACACGATTAGAGAGAAAAGTTTTTTTTG